>BHFT01004241.1:0-32054 GCA_004320025.1 Laticauda laticaudata
AACCAACGGATGGCAAGCTGTTTTGTCCGTTTTACATCCTCTTTGCATCCATTGGTGCAGTGTGACAGGGGCTTAAATTGTTACTATATTTTGGGATTACTGGTTTTATACTTGATAGATTTATTTAAGATTGTTTTTTAGGTCTTTTGTAAAGCACTTCTAGGAAGATGAAAACAAACATAAAAATTAAAATTAAAGTTATTTAGGTAGCTAATATATGTTTCAGCTTACGAGAGTCACAGAATACAAAGATATCATCCTTGGACAGTACAGTAAACTTCACCATTTCTAGATGCAGGAATCCACACCTGGGAGGTTGACAAGTTTAGAAAACAAGAACTATTTTGGTTTTTATTGCTAGCAGAATAATGTAGTAGAATCTTAAGAGCCTACCAAAGTAATTTTCCTACTTGACTTGGGATAGTTAAGGCAGACTACTCCAGAATCTTTTTCTCATGCTTTTCCCCTCTTCTAGGCTGAAAATTATCTTCTTTGATGATCCTGTTTCCTTCCTTAGCTGTCATGCTACCCCTTCTGAGCCCTGAGTCTGTTAGTCCATCATAACAGCTGGTGAATATTCTCAGTATGAAAAAAGAGATTGGTAGAAAAATCAGTTTTGGATTAAGTATGCTAAGTGTGAACAGTCGAGTTATGCCCAAAGACACGTAGCTTCAAATGTCTTTGAAACTTTCTAGTGTTCCTTGGGCTAGTCATTGTCAGTCAAATCTTTCTCACAACATTGTTACAAGCCTAATAAAAAGTGTGTTCCTCTAAGACAGATTTTGATTTTAAAGAAAAGTAAATGGAATATAGCTCACGTAGCACTGAGGCCAAATGAAAGTTTCTTTTAAGGTTAGAGGTATGTTGCTAAATGTATGAAAGGTGTCATCTGTACAGATACAAGATTCTTGTGTTTATCAGAACACCTATGAACTACTGGATCTGCTTTCCAGGCCAAGATGCCTAAGGGATAGAATCTTGTTTACTCTGTGATTTGTATTTCTATGTGAACTATGGGCGTAGTATGTGCATCAAACAGAAGAAGTTAAGCCACTAGAGAACAGTAGGTAATGGAGTTTAAAAAGAGGGTCATTGAAAGAAGGATCGATGTGTCTGAAGACCCCAAGCAGAATCAGAAAAACATCCAGGCAGCAGAGTTGTCAATAAAGGATTGAACAGGAACAGGAGCTATCTAGAAAAGAGAGCCCAAGAGCAACTGATTGAAAAAAAATGACCAAAAAGTCCAGGGACATTGAGAAGCAACTAGGGTAGGTCACAATTAGTGATCACATGACTGGGAGATGCTGCAGCAGTCAGAAACATGAGCTGGTCACCAAACACCTGAATTTTGATTATGTGACCCCAGGGATGCTGTAACAATGGCAGGTGCGAGGGCTGGTCATAAGTACCATTTGTTCAGCACAGTTGTAATTTTGAATAATCAGATAAATGTGTGATAAGTAAAGACTACCTATATGTTACAATGATGATGATGGTATTCCAAGAGGGTCAGAAGAAAATATTTATTTTATCTCTTCCTTTTCTCTTTCTGGTTTATAAATAAATAAAGTTGGCAAGTAAAGTTGGAGAGAAGAAGGAATAAACATAACATAATCAGTGATTACCTTTAGCAAATGTGTAAATAAGGCAAGGAGCTATTGAAACAGTAACTAAGAACACCACATAGGATATATACAATGTATAAAACAGCATTCCCCCCACCCCCTAAAATTTTTCACAGGGAGAAGTTTGTAGAAGTCATGCAAAATGCTCTGTACTGCTCTGTGAGAAGGGAAGGTATACTATGTAGAGATTTGGTATTTAGATCCCTTTCTGAAACTATAGCATGCCAACTATAGCATGCCATGCTAATGCATGGCAAAAATCAGAGGACAAGACAAAACCTATCCATAGCTGAGGAATCCCAACACATAGACGACTTGGGCTACTACCATCCTTCAGCCATCATTCAAAGTTATGACAGCACTGAATGAAGGGACTGTCATAGCCCTATTGGAGCCCATGGCAGTGGGTGGGGTTCAGCAGGTTCTGACCAGTTCTAGAGAACCAATAGCGGAAATTTTGAGTAGTTTGAAGAACCAGCAAATACCACCTCTGACTGGAGTTTTTACAGTATCCTTCCCCTGTCACGCCCACCAAGCCATGCCCACAGAACAGATAGTTAAAAAATTTGAATCCCACCATTGGCCCAGGTCCAAGGATGATGAGGAGATGGAGCCGGAGCCAATGGAGGGGATGGGGGCAGTCCCTATGGCTCCTGACGAAGATCTGAGGATAAGGACAAGACAGTCCCAGATCCTTCAGGCCTCAGAAAAGTAGACAGGGAGGGAGAGAGGATGCAGGCTGACCGAGGAAACGGGGAAGGAGATGAAAAGGGCAGGCAGTGGAGCAGAGGAGTGACAGAACTCCAGAGACAAGGAAATGCTTGCTTCACCCAATCTCCTAGTGTGGAGTATGGAGAGAAGGCAGAGTCAGTGCAGGATGGCTCAATCACTCAGGAGGAGGGTGCTCTATCCCTCCTCATGAAGTTTACTTGGAAAGTAGAAGTTAAGAAGATTCTGTGGGGAGGGGCTTTTGTTGGGAACAAGTGTTATATTTCACAGCAACACTTTCCACAGCTCCAAGAAGAACTTTGCTCCAGAATCCTTGCTGTTGGTTACTGACATTTGATCCTTTGCCTTGATGTCAATGGACTTCCACTGCTGGGAAGTTGCAAGAACATGTTCAGGCACGTGGGTTCAAGCCTTGCTCCTTAACCATAGATGTGCCCTTAGGACAGAGACTTTGGGGAATGGAGTGAAAATTGTTGGATTGTGGGGATTCAGGGAATAGTGGTTGAATAAAGGCTGACAAGCTTTTGCCTTGCACTTGTTTGCATGCCAATCCTGAGTCATAACAGGAACTTACAACCAGTCCTCAAAGCTGCAGTTGTTGCAGTGTGCCTGTGGTCACATGATTATGATTCAGTGCTTGGTGTCTGGTTTGCATTGTATGAGGGAATTCCACCTCATCTAGTCAACTACCATAGTTATTTTGAAAGAAAACAAATTCAAATCTGACAATCCAGATTCTTTTTTTACTCCATCCATCAATATTCAAGGAGATCAGGGAGACTGTTTGCTTAGCAGTTAATCCAGTATGGTTATTTCATAATCCTCCTCTATTAGTTCACCTAGCAAATATGAGAGCTGTTCTATTGGTTTTGAGGGGTTTAGAGATATTGATTTAATTTGTAAAGGATAGACTGACTGTCTGTAATACAATTTAGAAATTTCCAGACTTGTAGGTTTGTAGTTTCCTATAGGCCTGGGATAAAACCAGACTCCTGAGTTTACAAGCCCTAATTATACAGCAGTGATCTATGACTTAGTATCTAAAGAATTTTTCAGACTCGACTTCCTCCCACATTTCAAGTACTTAGATCATTGTGAATTAATTTGAATCATGATGTTGGTTGATGCAATCAAAGGCTTTTCCTGCAGGGTACAGTAGATGGATCCATATACATATTGGGCTGGTTTAAGTTGAAGCTATTTATTGAAAAAAAATTACTTACATAGTAGTATTCACCAATGTTTGCAAAGGCTCTGCATATGTTTTGCCAAAGAATGTTTTATATCACCTAACTTGCTTAATATTTTAATCTACATATATTTAGAAGCTATCTAAAAGTATATTTAAAGTGACTTCCTCAGTAATATCTCCAGAAAGGGACAGTTTTCATGGTTTATTACAATCCCTTTTTCTGCAACTTCTCCTTACTTGCTCTGTTGCATGATCATGATGGATCAGCTTGCCAAATCTGGGATGAGACAATCTGGATAACTGTGGAAAAGTCCAGAAACATAATAATTTTAAAGACTATTGGAGAAAACAGGCTTGTTTTTAAACTTTAGCAAAATTTTGCTCTTGTTCTAGACCCTTCCAGCCATTTTACCAGTCTAATTGAGACATTTGACAAGTAAAAGTTGGCTTAGGTTAGGAAAAGATTGTTCCTTTCAAATAAAATAGTTTTTCTTTATTAAGAATAATAATAGGGAGAATGCTAATCTTATTTCGGGGCAGGGGATTATCCCTCTCTGCTGGTTTCTATGCAATTCAGAGATGTTCTTTTTATTTTTTTTTTAAAGAAACCTCTGACTCCCTTCTATGTTACTCATTGAGGAAGAAGTTAAAGAGTGTTGAAACAAGTCAAATTGTTCAGTTATGATCATAAGTTTATTTATAAAGTTAATAAGTGTTTCAGAAAATAGGAGACCTGATTACACTATTAGGAGTACATAACTGATTCAGACTGCTGCAATTTAGGCATATCCTGACTAGTAAATTTGGCAGTCATCTGAGGTATATTTCTGAGGGAAGATTCAAAAGGAGTTGAGGAGGAAGAGAAGTAATCTATCTTCCAGTGGTTAGAGAAAATATATCATTATCATTTACCAATTTAGACTTTTTGAGAGGAAACAAAGTGTCCACAGTAGTTTGGAAGATTTTTGAAGGGCACTGATGTGCAGAAAAATATCAATAGTAATAGCACTTAGATTTATATACTGTTCTATAATGCTTTAAGCAGTTTACAGAGTTCGTATGTTGCCTTCAATAATCTGGCTCTTCATTTTATCCACCATAGAATGATCGAAGGCTCAGTCAACCTTAAGCCAGTCAGGGTCAAACTGCAGACTAGGCATAGTCAGCCTGAAATACTGCATTTTAACCTTGGCACCATCACAGTTCTTCAAAAATATATTCTCCTCCCTCTTCCCAGTAGGCAGCTTAGTGAATGCATTTTGTATAGGATGGAAAAAACCTGGCTTAGCCTTGTGCTAGTTTCAGTCTTCTAGAATTGAAATTCATACCTCTAAAGATTTCAAAGGTTAGAAATGTAGCTTCAGCTAAGTGTCCTTGATAATAGACTTCTGGAGACAAGCAAAGGCTGGATTTTTTTTTTAAATAAAAGTTTCATTTAAGTTTTCACAAAACATACAAATACAAATAAAATATCTTTTTTTGAGAACAGTGTGGCCCCGGGTTATCACTTCTCNACATACAAATACAAATAAAATATCTTTTTTTGAGAACAGTGTGGCCCCGGGTTATCACTTCTCCATACAGACATAAATTCAATACATATTTATCTTATACATTCTAATCCATATCTTATCATTATTTTTGCAATTTTTTCAATTGCTTTTCCTTTTCTTTACTTCCTATAGCCTTATTTTAAATTATCTCATTCCTTTCTTAATTCAATCACATATCTTTTTCTAATTTTTAAAATCTTTCTAATCAAAAAAATCTTTCTAATCTTTCTATGTTTTTATACTTTCGTCTGTCCTGTTTACAATTTCATATTATCTGAAATGTGACTGCATTTGGGATGTGATCTTTTACCATCATCAATTGGTCTTTATCATGTTTTTGTTCTTGTCATTAGCTCTTTTTTCCCTGTTTATTTACAGGATTCTAGGCTGTTCCAATCAATGGACTCTGAACTGATTACTTCTTCCTACATTTGTAATTTGGCTTAAAATAAATACTTAATATTCCCAAATTAAAACCATGTTCATACATTATAAAACCACCATATAATGAAATTAAATTAATTTAATAATGTATTAAATTTGTACACCAACCAACCCCAGAGATTCTGGTTAGATTACACATTGTTTAAAACATGAAAAACAAGGAGAACATGAGGTAAAAACAAAGATAAGAATGGCAGGATGACTAAACCAAATGAGAACCCTCATTGTCTAAAGGGAGCTAAAGTCATGCTTGCCAAACACCTGGGCAAAGAGCCATGTCTTCAAGGCCCTTTAAAATTCTAATAGGGTGGAGGCTATTTGAATCTGAGAGCAAACCTCATCCCAGAGGTAATGTTACAGATAATGTGTTCTTCTGCCTATATACACCACCAGCCAAGCTTTTCAAAACATCAAATAAAAATAGATAATCATCCAGAGTGATAGTCACAGTAGCCCTCGTCCAAATATTAGTAAAATAAAGTCCCGCAGACTTTCTGAACATCAGAAACAAACGACCATCGGAACTCCCAGTTGTTTTGGGTCCTGGTGTTATGGGAGGATACTGTTTTTTCCCTGTTCATATCATCAAAATTTTATTACACTTGCTTTTAGGGTTTTTTCTTACAGTATGTGTTTTTACTGTATTTTATTTTATGGTAAGCAATTGGTTGTCAGAAAGATTTCATGATAATCAAAATTATTAAACGCCTGCAAAGGACATATTGGTTTGTTACTGTTTACTAACTCAGTATGAAGGATGAATGTGATACAGTGGCAAGAAGGCCAGATAAAATTGTAAGTCGCAACAACAAAAGTATGCTTTCAAAATCATAAATGATTTATTCTGCACCTTTATTCTGTATTTGTCAGGCCCATATCTAGTGCTGGGTTGTTGTTTTTTTTATGAATGATTGTGAAAAACAGGAACTGATTCTGAGAAAGTCAGTGAGGATTATTAGGAAATGAGTTATTAAATCTTGTGAAGATAGGCTGAAGGAGGTGGAACTTTAGAGGGCATTCTTAAAATACCGTAAGAATGTCAATAGGTCATGATTAGTTTTCAATTATATGAATAACAGTTCAAGGATAAATTTTCTACTAAGTGGCACAATACCAAATTTATTTATGGATGAGCCACCCACAGATAAGCTGACCAACAAATTTGCATTAGATAGGTGAATATGGAATTGCAACTGTTTACTATTATAATGACATATTACATTTTTTCTCTTTTTCATCATATTTCTCTCACTTTTTTGTTAAAGCACTTTTAAAGTATTCCTTTCTTTCTCCTCTTTGGCAATGTATATGTAAAGAAAGAAGGAAAAATATAAGTCAACAATATCAGCCTGCTGCTTAGAAGAACTAAATGCTAGTAGGACTGCTTTAAAAGAAGCACTGTACCAAAAACCCAATTGATCCTTATCCCTTGACTGGTGCAACTATGCCAGAGTATTGTGTATGATACTGGTACCACATTTCCAGAAGAATGTTGACAGATTTGAACAGGATCAGAGAACAGCAACAGAGAAGATACAGAAATTTGACCATATGCCCCATGAGACAGACTGAATGATAGGACAGTCAGTCTGGAGAAAAGAAGACGCAGTGGGGACATTAAATCAGTGTTCAGATAGTTAAAATAATAGCTAAACAGTTAAGATGGGTCAAAATTACTTTCTATCTCCACAAAAATTAGAACAAAAACAGTAAGTAGTATTTGGAGACACTTAGATTCCATTCAAATAAGGAAAAACTGTTAAGATCTGTAAAACAATGAAGTAGCCCAACTGTGAAGGCTGTGAGTTCTCCACATCTGGAGATTAATTGCACATTGTATAAGGTTGAAGTAGATGATCCTGGTAGTCCCTTATAACTTACAACTTCATAAGTCTATTGTTTTTTTTTCTAAATCAAGAGGAAAACTGATAGATAATTGTCTTGGCTTCCCAATCTGCACCTCAATATTGTGGGAACAGAAAGGTGCCATCCATCTACCAAGCATTATAGGACTTGCAAGGCAAGATACAAGGCAGAACATTAAGAATATATAGCTCCATGCAGAGACACACATGTGAAAGTGAATTAATGTATGGAAACAAAACAGCAAAACAGTATTTTTCTGTGGGAGGGAAGAGAAATCGTGTGCTGAGGGGGAAAAGTACATGTTCCTGTGTGTGTTTGAGAATGAAAGACAGAGATTGTGGAGTAGAAAAGAGAGTATGTGGGTGGGTGAAGAGAGCCTATGATGGAATTGGTGTATTTGTGGGAGAGAAAGAAACTGTGCGAGAAAGGATGATACGATAGGAGAGTGGAAGAGGAATCAGACAGTTGTATGGTGGGGACAGGAAGCACATGAACAGTTGGACCTGAATGTGTATTTTTAGCTGTATTTTTTATTTTTTTCTACAAAAAGGAAAGTCTTCTAGGAAACAGAATGAAGTTTTATTTCATGGACACCATCTCACTTTTCTTTATAATTGCAAAGGATTAAATTAAAATAAGAAGAGGATAAATTGTAATAAAGCTACTTTGACCTATTATTCCATTCTCTCTTTCCTTTCGTTTTGCCAGATGTCTTTCTTCAAACCAAACAGCTCTTGCAGCTCAAATTCCTTTTGGAATAAGACATGCCAAAAGCTTTGATGTTGAGCACACTCCCTTTATCAGTTCTCAGAGAGTTATACAACATTCCATTTTCCTTTCTTCTCAGTTTTCTTTCTTTCCAGATTGTTTTGTTTCACTGGTTAATTCTTGGCTATTCTGTAAAAGAGGAAATAATGTTGGGTGCATGTTCCATTTTTTAATGCTTGACCTCAGATGTTGTTAATGCCTCACTGGATTCTCTAGGAACCTTCCTAGAGAATTCTCTGGGAACTTTCTGATCTTGGCCAAAGCACTGATCATTAGTTATCTTGATCTTGGATTGTCATCTCTACACCTGCATTTAAAGGGACATTTCAAAAACATGCTAGCATTAGTAAAGCATTCTTCTTCACATTAAAGTAACAGTATCCCTGGGAGGGGCTGAGACAAATGCATGCACAGCTACTTCGCTTCACAGGCAGTCTCAGTGGGAATCTTTTTGCTGTTGTTCATTCAACAAGTCATATCCGACTCTTCATGATACAATGAACCATAGCACACAATTATGGATGTTAAATGAAGAATACCTGTACATTAATTATAAAAATGAAATATTTTTTAAAAGTTCATTAGCTAACAGTTCATTAGCTAACAGTACAGTTCATTAGTTAATAGTACAGTTCATTAGCTAACAGTGAAATAGGAAATTTATTGAGTAATGTATAAATTAGACTTTCTGATAGACTGTACATGAAATATTTATTTTCTAGATTCATAGATAAAAGATTTCAGTGAAACTTCATAGGATTTCAGTATTTATTTCCCTGGGCAGTTCTTGGTGCTCACTGAGTTTGTTGTTTTCTTGCAGACATTTCACTATCAAATTAAGTACTAGAAGGGGGTGGGGCTGAAAACTTTGCACTCAGACAAATTGGCCATCAACAGGCATATACACCATCCACCTGTGTCTTAAATGATGTTATGCACAGTGCACACTCCAGAGACTGATAAGGTATATAAGAAATATAACGAAACCACTTTATAATGCAAATTTACAGATTGCAACACATCTTAGACATAGAGATTTGTGGGGACCAAGGAAGGGCCAGTAAAAAAAAAAGTGTCAAAATGTCAAAATATAGGCTGCACCTTTCATGTTCCTGCCAATAATAACATGACAAGTAGAAAAGGGACTTGTGTCAAGACATCACAAGTTTTGTCATTTTACCATCATAGAGAGCAAACGCTTATGATTCTACATGCTTCCTGCTTCTTCCCAGAACATAAGGCAGTATTCACTGCCACACCCCATGATACTGCTCTGTTGGTTCATCCCATAATCTTTACAGTTGTGAGTTTTAAATCAGACATTATGAATCAAGCAAATCAGACAATGATGCCAGGGATGAATGGAAGGAGATGCGAAAGGCTCGATGATATCCAGGGATAAATTGCTAGAGTTCAGCTGAAAATACTCTTTGGAATACCCTTTTTGCTTAAAACTGTCAGAGAAAACTGAAGATAGTCCTCATCTTACAACCATAACTGCACTTAACATATCTGCTGCAAAGCAAGTTGGTAGTGAAGTGAGTTTCGCCTCATTTTTTGACCTTTTTTGTCATAGTTGTTTAGTGAATCACTGCTTAACATGGCTGAAGTGAATCTCGTTTCCCCATTGACTTTGCATGTCAGAAGGTCGCAAAGAAGTGACCTTGGGACACTGCAACTGTCATAAATGTATGTCAGTTACCAAGTGTCCAAATTTTGATTCTATGAATGTGGGGGTGCTGCTATGATCTTGAGTGTGAAAAAGAGTCATAAGTCACTTTTTTCAGTGCCATTATAAGTTCAAACAATCACTAAATGATTGGTGATAAATAAAAGACTACCTGTATCACCAATGATACTAACAAGAATCTTAGAGTCATGGAAAGTCTTTCTGATGAACTTCCCAACCTAAAAGAGTTATTTAACAGCAACCACACTGAATGGCCCAGAAAATTAAACACAGGAACGAAATTTTATGACAGGTTTGTTGCTAATGTTGCTCCCTTAGTACTAAACAGAGTTCTGCAATATATGAATGGTTTGGAATGACTTAAAGGAGTGGCTCCTTTTTGAGGTTTCCATGAGGGCTTTTAAGGCCCAGGAAAATGCATCTTTAACAAAATAAGATCCTTTAGGGTAACAGAATGTCTGCAAATAAACAACCAAACTCAGAGAGCATCAAGAACTCAAAAGTTCAGCGCTGAACTGCATACTCTATATTCTATTCTATTGATACGTTCAGTTGTACAAGATTCTATTAAAGTAGTTTTACAATAAATGACTTATCTGACTGGGCTCCCTGTATATGATGTACCTTGGAAGGCTGACAGACTCATGGAATCATATTTTCAGATTTTGTTGACCTTGCTTATTTTCCAAATTGGTAGAACCATTCAAGTTTAGAAACTTAACATTACATCCTACATTTCTCTGTCAACACTGGGATTCGGTCTTTATGGCTGCCATGATATTCACAGTACTCATACACAAAACAGGGTATTCCCTTATTTGCACTAACGGTGAGACTGAGTTGTAACCCAGGGTTGTCAACACCTTTTGTAATGAATTAAGAGAGTGCAATCCTGGCAGGTTATCCAAATCATTCACATTTAAAGACGGGACTATTAAGTTGATGTATCTGTAGAGCCTTCTAGACCTGAAGAATCTGAGGTATTCTGAGGTGTTACAAAATGATGAGCAAATAATTCTGTCAAGGCTCTACTTTTTCTATGAAAGGAGAAGATGAGATGGGCAGTTTAACATGATGAAGTATTTTTCCCATCAGTATGAAGTTATAATGGATCCCAGATTTAATAAAATCTAAACAATGATACAGACTGAATAATACTGGAGCCTAGGTAGTAGTAATCTGCACAGGAAGATTGTATATATATACATACGTACGTATGTATGGAATTATATGCCACTCTCCTCCAGAAGGACAAACTTTCACAAAGCAAGACAATAAATCAATGAGTGTTATAAATCAGCAATCTGATCTGAGAAAAGCAATTAGTCTGTAAGTATTTAAATGAATGTTGATGCATCCCAAGGTCCTGGTAGATCTGAAGGACCCCAGATGTTCTGAGGAATTACAAAATGATTTAGCAAATAATTCTGTTTCTGCAGGGGTCTGTCAAAAGAAACAAGATTGCAAAGTTAGTGTCACCAAACAAGTCCCACCCTCTGAATGTTGCATAAATGTTCAGAAAGGTTGACTTGCATTAGAATAGTCTACCTTATGGATTTTGACCTTCCGCCCCTTCTTGCTGCTGTCTTCAACTGATGTTTACAGTACAATCTGGGACCAACTACACTTTCTCTAAGAAGACAATTCCATAATTCTGGCCTGTATATGAGAAGATTCTACTGTTAGCCACTTTATTTTGAGCCATACCTACTGATAGATCATGAACCACTAATGTCTGTATATGATGAGCCCATAATTAAAAAATAGTGTGCAGTACTTTAAGGACCTATATGATATTTACCATTTAAGGCTAGGTCCCACTGGCCGACAGATGCAAAATGTATGCAAAAAGGACACAGAGGATGAGCAAAATTTCGGGGGTGGCTCCATCCGTTGTCATCCGCTCCAAAAAGTGGTGAAAAAATTGCATAACAGAACGGAAAAGAATGGACGTGGGTAGTATGTAGTGGGATGTTAAATGGATGTTCATAAGGAAGCCTGGGATGTATATCGGATGCAAAACCGTTCACTGCGCATCCTATCTATTTCCATGCTAACTAACGCTTGTAGACGTTCTGTCTACCGTTTTGGTTTTCCTCCTCTCTTTCCGTTTTCAGCTGCAACAGAATGTTGAGTTGTCGAAGGATGCCCAGACGGATTGCAGACGAGATACTCAGCAGTGGAATTGTTTAATTGGGATGATAAACCGGACACTAAGAACGTATTGTTGCTGCGGATGTCACGGATTTAATCGTAATACAGCGGAAAGTTCAGTACCGTTCACAGAAGTTATTTGACCAGCTCAAAATTTCTTGGGTGGATGAAATCCAGTGGACGGATGCTTGAGGGATTGAGAGATGCGCAAACACGTATGCAGTGAGTAACAACATAACATGGTGAGCATCGCGTTTTCCAATGGATGGCAAGCTTTTTTTTAAACGATTTTACATCCTCTTTTGCATCCGTTGGTGCAGTGGGACATGGGCTTTTAGTCATGGCAGTCCTAACCAGGAGCTGTGAAACCTCTGGTCGCCATAGGGCAGATGTGTTAAGTGCGGCCAATGCCAACATCCGGTTTATGCAAAAGGGGAAAAAAGTCCTGATACTCGGTGTGATATCTGCTGTGATGACATGAGTTTGAATACTCCTGAGACTAAACGAATCAGAAGCTGCGTTCTATACGCAGTTGCAGGCGTTCTTTAAGCAGTAATATATACTAGAAGAGTGTGATACTAAATGATAACTGCGAAGTGCTTCGCGCTAAATTCTATCAGCATGTTAAGTGTGCTACTGTAGAGGAGCAACGATAAGGTTGATGGAGTGTGGCTGGGGCGTCGGACTGTATGCGATGGCCGGAGCAAATGCTCTAATTGGGCCAAAGAATATGACCTATGCTTATATCCAGTGCAAGAGCAAATGGGCTATTTACCGAGTTAGTCTGATAGATAGCGTATGGTATCAAATTACTGCCTGGAGCATTTCGAGACAGTATTCAAAGGGACATAGAGATGTCACTGGTGCTCGGGTCTCGTTAGGTGTGAGACACCGATGCGACCGAAGGCGTCACTTGGACTAGGGATGTAGGCTGGATGCTCTACGAGAAGTTAAAGGACTGAGTAGAATATCTTGTATGTGGCCGATAGAAGAGGGCTTTGTCCCAAGCATCTTTGAGGGATGGATATTGTTAGTTTGAGAACCACAAACTGGGACAATTTCTTTACCGGCCCGCTGAGCGGCTAAGAGAGGCACGACTGCAACTGTTCGTGCTATGTCAAACACATGTCTCAGATACCATCACTGTGGTGGGATAAACGTATTAGGATTATCCCAATTCAGAAACCCTGGGTGACCAAGGAAGTCCACACCTCTTAGTGTGACAGGACCATAGGCCTTTAGGGTCTGGTGATGGAGCCAAGATACAGTGTTACCCAGAGCTAATCTGAGAAAGGTATTTGGAGGCCAAGGCTGATTGATATAGATGAAGATTGAGATAATTTTTAATAGCAGTAACATGAGGCAGGTGTGGCAAGGGGATTAAAACAAATTAACCAAACCATCAACCACCAATTTATTCCTGCTGAGGGGGATGTCATTGGCAGAGGAACTGAAATTAATTTTTTTTGCTCATTTTGAATTGGGAGACATCAGAAGACAGGCTAAAATATACACTACCGAGCCAATTGTAGCCCCACCTCATTGTGGAGGAACAAGTAGTAGAAGCAATTCTGAGGGCTGTGTCACCTTAGAAAGGCCTGATGTATCTCTAGCCAAGTGCTTAAAGACTGTGCCTGATCAATTGGCTGAGTCTTTTACCGCAGCATCATTGCAATTGGTCCTTTACTTATTATATTCCACTCAGATTCGCTTCATGACTGGTACTAGGGCTATTGGAGGCGCGCGAGTACGCTTATGTGTTTGGAAGAGTGTGTCATTGCGGCCAGTAGTGATCGACGAGTGGTGGTATGTGAGTGTTGTGCCGAATCGATCTGTGGCTAGTGGGTCTGGCTGAACAGAGCGGCGTGGTCGAGGATCTTAGGTCATGACGGGTCGGAAGAGAACCGACTCGATGCTTTACGATATTGCACTGCCAGTGATAGGTCGGTTAAATGCCGTTGATACGTGTGTTCAGTGTAGCGGCGCGGCTATGCGACGACTGTAGAGTCTATAGTCAGGTAGGATGAGGTGGATGATGTGTGGCGTTGACGGCGCGTGGAGCTCTGAGGTGTGGTGACGGGAGTCGCCCTTTATCTCGTGACTGTAAGCTGTGGAGATTTGTTCGTTGTTGAGTAGCAGCTGTCCCGCTGCTCGTGGCTGGTCCGCTGCACGTCTAGAGGAGTATAAGTTCGAGACGGAGACAATGTCTTGCAATGCACCTGAGAGCTAGGGCTGTCTCATGGTGGTGTGTCCAGTTAGTAGCGACTCGAATGCTGTGCGGGCTTCTTTGCTACTTATGTGTCGGGTGAGTATAGTCTGTATGCAGTGGATGATATAGCTGACTCGATATGCAGATGTCGTCGCTGATCGAGCGAGTGTGAGCATACTTATAGTGCTTGGCGACGACAGAATGATGTGTATTATTCTACAGAGTGGAATGTGAGAGTGGAATAAAGCGCGAGGTGACAGAGAGATTAGGTGGCTGGTTGGATAGAAGATTACAGGTACTTGCTAGTACCCGGTAGGGCAGGCGTACTAGCCTCTGTTGAAAGTTCTGTTGCTGTGATAGTGCAGTATTGGTGGTGGGGGGATTTATATCATAATGTGTGTTGGATGTGTGTTTGTTTATGTGTCATGGGTCATGTGATGTGCACCTGGTAATATGTATGTGTTGTTTGTATTTATGTTGCTAGTGGTCGTTATATGACATATAACTTAAACTAAACAATATGTCTCATATAGGTGATTTATGGCTAGGACTATGTCTCACTGATAACAGATAGCTAAATAGATGTGGTCAATATCATAATGACTGGGATAAATGGCAGATTAGGTATGGCTTTATCATTTAGTGATAGATATCGTTGTAGATATTTGAGGAGACATGATTGATTGATGAACAATGATTTTTCATGGGGGTATAGAATGGTCGTTGAGTGTTATACATCCAATATCAAGGTGTCTTGTTTGACTGATGTGTAAGCAGTTTTGGTTTATTTGTGTGTTGAGCGTCTAGGTATTTCTCGTGTTCCAAGTACGAGTTTGAGCGCATGGATCAGGTGGATAGACAGTTTGCATGCGTTTTCATGCCTGGAGGTGGGGATGAGTTGATTCACTCAAGTTGGCAAGATCACCATATTCTAAATATTGTGCCTACACAATCCTATACGTGAGTATATCTTCTTTTCCTTATTAGGTATGGCTTATCTGCTCGTATGTAGATATGTATATGATTACATATATAATTCTATGATAAAATCACGTTTCTTTTCAAACATAGGCATTCTCTTTTTGGCTCATTCTGAGGTATGTGCCAAGTGACTTAAAAAAATTGTGCTGGCAAATTCTGGTAGGATATTATATTGTATGTAGAAGGACTAGATGTGCTTCCCATGAGTAACTCTTGTGCACTCTATGAAGTATGTGTATTTCCTTCCTTCAGATCTTTCTGCCTGTTAATTAGAATGTATCAATTTGCCTTTAGGTTTTGAATTAATTCCCAATCCAAAAAGGTGCTTCAACCTGATTTAATCTCTACTGCTGCAGCACATTTTTCAGCAAGGAGCAGCAACCTGGCCCAAGCAACATTGTTAAGTCAGACTGCATTCAGGATCAGAAAATGCCTACCCTTGCTCTGATTACAGCTGACGAGCAGGTGTGAGCCAGAATAGTGAGCGTATCAACAAAAATTGCAATGTGAGAAAAAAAAGTGTCTCCAAGGTTGGAAAGCCCCATAACCTTTGCATATCAAGTTTCTCTTCGAACTGCTAAGCTTAAAGGCACAGAAACAAACACCAGTCGTTGATCTGGCTCCTGAAAAAAGAGAGCAGAGAAAGAAAGGTGAAATTTTGACTATGAAATCCTGAGAGTTGTTGAAGATGAAACTAAAAGCCCATGTCACACTGCACCAACAAGATGCAAAGAGGGTGTAAAACGGACAAAAAAGCTTGCCCCATCCATTGGAAAAAGCGATGCTATCCGTTGTGACTCACTGCGTACATTGTTCAATACGCTCTGATCCACTCAAACCATCCATTACTACTGCTATTTCATACCGCATCAAAAAGTTTGAGCTGCACAAAACTGTTTTTGGAGCAGATGATACCTTTCCACACGCGTACGTATCTACAGTCCGTGACACATACGGGCAGATAAATGGCAAACGTTCTACGTCTGTTGTCATCTGTTACACGTTCCTGGTGTATCTCTCTGCAGCATCCTCTGGCCCATCCATTCAACTCACATCCGCTCCATGCAGAAAAGCGGAAAGAAGGGAGGAAGTGAAAGGTACGTGGAAACGTCCACACATTATGTAGGCCGCGTTTTTTTTTTTAGTTTTTTATAAAGGCCCCAAGGACAATGAGAAAAGGAGTGAAAGCGATGGCAGCTCGTGATATAAAGCATTAAAATGGACAAAACGTGGTCATCATATGGGACAGTTATCTCGGATATTTAGGATGTTCTGGAGGATGGTCTAGAGTAAGTGGAAGGGACACTAGCAGAAAACGGCGACATTTCCTATAGAAAGGGGGAAGGAAATCACCTGGATCTCACTATCTAGTCGCAGCAGCTCTGGTGTGGCAGACCCTCTTCAGCCTTGCTCTTGCTCTTCCACATATCCATTGATGTCCACACATGGATGCATCGCACAATCCTTTTGGTAGCCGCCATCAATTCAACACCAGAAGCGCGGAACTCCTCTCAGGACTGTGTTCACTTTTTCTACGCAAGGAGAAGGAGACATCCAAGAGCTGTCTGGGTGCCCGAAGAATGGGATCCGGGAAAAGAAGTGGAGTTGAGCTCCTATGACAAGCTGATGTGTGGAGCTGAGGAATACGAAGACCCTCGTGCATCCAGGCACTTCATGAGTAATGCCACGCAGCCTGTTTGACGAATTGTGGACCAATCTCAGAAACCCAGGTTGACCAAGCCAATGCATCAACTTTTCGTTCCCAACCCCTGGACTTGCCTGGACTGAAGGGTGGGGCACTGACTCTGTGCCACAGTGGCCCTCTGGGCCAACATACAGAAACAATGCAAATATGCGTGGAGGGTGCCACATAACAGCATCAGCATTGTGGTCAGCAGAAGTGTGCAGGCCATCATCGAAGAATAACTGGAGGATTCCCTCCAGTGTCCCACCATCTGAAGAAGGCTGGAGAAAGATTTGGTGTTGCAGAGCAAGTGGTAGTCAGAGGTAGAACTTTCCCCACACATTGGAGCCATAGATGGGAAGGCCACGTGGCCTGCAAAGCTCCCACGCAATCTCAGGTCTACTTTATTTGGCAACTACAAAGGCTTTCTTCAGTATCATCCCTTTTTGCCATGGTTGATGCTGACTAGGGCAATTCATGTACTCGATGCTCGTCAGGCACGGGTTTCAGCTTCAAGATGCCTAGAGTAAGTGCAATGCCAGTGAACCTCCAAGGTATGGGGCTGGACACGCAACTCATCTATGGGTTTTCCAAGAATCCAGACCCTCTAACCAACGACACACAAAGATGTCCCTACTTCATCGCTGGGGGTATGACGCATCTTCTTCTCCCTCAGAAACCTAACCTCAATGAAGCGTACAGTCAGAGTTACCTCACGCGTGGAAGAGAGGATCTTCAACTACAGGCTGTCCAGTGGCAAGAGGGTGGTGGAGAACGCCTTTTTGGCATCTGGCCAGACAGGCGCCCTTCCAGTACCTTCTCACCACTCATGGCAAGCAGTCACCACCAGTAACTGTGAGGAAGCATCGTGGAAGCTTTCCTGCATCCTGCACAAGATCTCATGTGCACTCCGCTAGGCTTACAGTCTTGCCAGAACAGGAGCTTGTGGACCATCAACAGGAAGGGGACCATGGAGCCTGGTGAATGGAGAAGGACAAAACCTGATAGACACCTGGAGGGAAATGTGCAAGCCCCAAACAGAGCTTCACCGTGAAGGAAGAAGCAGTGCATACCTCCTGAAACACTGGGCAACTCCCCAGACTGGGAGCAGTGGCGTGGCAAGACAGAATTGGTAGATGCCTTAATGGACTGCTTCCTTGTGAGCCTGTCTCATCACACTGATGAGATTGTGCCGATGTTATGTTGAGTGGCCCCTACAATGGACAGGGCATTAATAAAGAGTTTGTTTATAGTTGAGAATGTGTTGATCAATGATTAAATGTTTATTGATAATAAGGGCCGGATACGGCTGTGGCAAGTGGGGAGGGGTGGTACATATGCACGTTCCCCGCTAAATGGTGTTCGCCACTGGAGGTTTATCGCCCATGAGACCTATCTCGCCACACAGCTACTAACAGCTACATTAGTCGCATCCGCAGCTATCAATAGTTACTTTGACGAGTCCGACAAAGGAGCCTTGATTATTCTTTACCCCTTCTATGCACTATTGTCATTCGCTTACATAGCTCCACCCACGCTATCCTTGATCCTCATGGCCCACAGGCTATCCATCCCAAACAGTTATCCTTACCGGCATAATGCACCACGAATAATCCACAGACCAGCCTATCCCATTCACAGCATCCCCACAGCTTACTATCCCACATATCCCATTCCAGTCGCTATCCTTACAGCAATCCCACAGGCTATCCACCCCCACTAGCTTTCCTTAACCAATCCCACAAGCATGGCCAAAAGAATTAAAACCCTTTTTTTCAAAAGTTTCGCCAACACTTTAATGAAGTAAAAAAATGAAACCAAGTGGTGTGAAGCAAAGATATACGCTTTATTTAATAACAAAAGCTGTACTGACTTTATTAAAGCAAAATTGATGACCAAGTAAAGTGTCTTAAGCAAAGATAAAGTGAACAGTGACTCAACACTCAGTCCTCTGGCACTCTCTCAGTCACTCTGGTAGCGGCTGAGTGCCATGGTCCTGCAGATGTAAAGGGGCCAGATGAACTGGGTTGGAGGTGGCTGAAGGCTGAGTGCTGGCTGAAGGCGCATTGGGGGATGCCTGGGCCCCGAGGAGTTACAACAGGAGATGGTGCTGTGCAGAAGCTCTCAGAGGAGCTGACTCATCCCGTGAGGGTTTGAGAAGGCCCCTTCATCAAGTACCTGGGATGTGAAGGCCGCAAGACTTGATAGACAGAATGTTCTGAGGAAGGGGCGTTGCTGTGGGGTGAGAGGAAGGAGGAGTGTAGTGGGGGCCTGTCTGGTCGCAGTTGGGTTCAGCTGAGGCAGGGCTGTGGCATCTTGTGGCTATCCGATGGACGCTGGGCCGGGGACTGGGAAGGGCTGCCTCTGCTTGTGTGGAAGTCCTGGTAGTCGTGGTAGGCCTTGGGTAAGCGCGAGGGCTGTTGAAATCCTGTGGAAGGGCTGTAACATCACACTTGGGGTGGAGGAGCAGACCTGAAGTGGGTGGAGCAGGTTCAGCTGGCGCCTCGGAGGGGCGTGGTGCAGAAAAGCTGTGATTCTTCTCTTCATACCTGGTACTAGGGCCTCGGGCATGTCCATGAGGGTCTGGCTATGTAGGTGATGAAGGGCTTGTGGTGAGAGGAATGGTTATGTCCAAAAATGGCAGCCTGGGAGAGGAGATCTGTCTGGCTTTGATCACCAGAGGCCAGTGTGGCTCTGTCCCTCGGTGTGCCTCTTCTTGCGCGCATTGCAATCGTGGAGGGTGGAGCTGTGGGGGTGGGGGTGGGCTTTGGGTCTCTGGGATAGGCTTGCTCTTCTTGCGTCCATCTGCTCCATGCTTACGTAGAAGGTGATCGCTTCCACGTCCTGTCTGGATGGAGGAGTTAGCACGCTGTTGTTGTGAGGGGTCTCTAGTGCATGCGGGGCCTTGCCAAAGACAACCGCCTGCAGTACAAGGTCAGCTGTCTGCTGCCTGGCTGGGAAGAGGAGGTGGCTCTCGGTGTAGGTGCACTGCGTTGAGGGTTGGAGGTGGTGTGACAGAAGGGGGCTGCTCTACGGCCGTCGTTCGCAGTTGAGCGCAGACTCGATCACCTTGCCATCAGGTGAAGTGGTGTCATCCATTATTGGCATAGGTAGGACACGCTTGACAGGTGAGTCTCAAGCAGGCCTGCCTGTGATTTGTCTTTCAGGTAGAAGTTGCGCTACTACCAGGGTGTGCCATGTTGCTGTCCACCATCCAAAGGAGTGGCATCGTGAAGTTGTAGCCCAGGACGAGTTCTACGGGGGCTTCCTCCTCTCTCTCCATGCCTGCCTGCTTCCTCTTGGTGTCGGCAAGTAGAGCCTGTGGCCCTGTCGTCCACAGGTAGACTTTGGGCGTTCTCCTCCTCAGGCCATTCCAGCACCTCCTCCATCATATGGTCTTCGGGGAATGAGATGACGTGCGCTGTGTCTTCGCTTCTCTCTCCTTCTCATTGGTGCTCTAGAGTTGGCGACGTCTATCCTGCTCCTCTGGCAAGGGGCTTCAGGGCCTTAGGGCAGGCAGGGCTTGAAGACCTGTTGGTGGCGGGCGATCAACTAGCAGTCACCACGCTACTGCGAGATCGTGACCACGGACGGGAGCATAGCCGACGGGAAGCAGCACTTAGGTAGCAGGAAAAGCAGCCGAGCAGCAGGAAAGCAGCTAACCACAGGCAGCACGTAGCAAGCACGCCAGGAAGACCGCGAGCCAGGAGCACAGCAGCACCAGCAGGAGAAGAAGCACACCAGCAGATAGCCAAGCACACAGACTAGCGCAGAACAGAACGCCCCTAGCAGTCAGAAGCCTACAGGGCAAACACAGACAGCGACCGGTGGACGAAGACGCGGACCCACTTCAGAGTCAAGGCGTTGGGTGATGGTTCTGTCCTCTTGCCGGGCTGGCAGGAGTAGGGCACAGGCTTCCTGCTTCTTTCCCATTGGTGTTCTCGCTTCACAGATGTCCTCTGGCAGCAGGTCTTTCCTACTGAATGGTGGACTGCGGTTGCGAGCGTTGCAGTCCTTTTATATCCGCGTGTGAGCTTACGTCAATTCAATGCCGTGCCCAAGCATGCGCAGGTGAGTATGTGCGTTGCTCGCTATGTCATGGTGGGCCGCTATGCATCCTAGCTAGGTGTCCGTGATGCATCCTGTGTCATCCCACACGTATCGCTAGCGAGCATCCATCGTTCCGCTATGCGACGCTTTCGCTGTTTCTCGCCATGGGAGCCCTGTGGATGTGCCATCTGCTCCGCATCTGCTTCCAATGCTCGCTAGGTGCTTCCTACGAACAGTTTCGCTTTTACATATCCCAGGCTATCAACTCCTCCCTCACGTGACTGTATCTTCCGTTGTTGTCCGTCGTTTATGCAAATTTGGGGCACTTTTGAGAGCGGATAACAACGGATGGAAATTTTGCTCATCCACTGTGTCCTTTTTGCTTATGTTTTGCTTCCGTCAGCCAGTGTGACCTAGCCCTAATGGACTTTGAGGCAATGTTCTTCATAAGAGTGCAATTTTGACATTTAGGCCCTTGAAACTATTGTATTTGGTTTGTTTGACTGTATTCATAGTCTTTTTTTCCATTACTTTCTGTTTTCCAGAAAAGCAGTGGGCCTGCTAAAATTTGTATCTATGTTGACCAGCATGTCTATTTAAAATTGCCAAGGTATAGAACAGAATGGCCATTGAACTGACAGCCAACCAATAACTGTTGTTTCATTTTAATTCATTCCTTCATTCTTCCTAGAAAATCTTCTTGTGCTGGTAAGGTAACAAATTGGGATTCTGTGTTTAAAACATGTTTTATATTGGTGCTTAGGCAGTTTTTGAAGATACTTCATACTGGTTCTCAGTTGTCTGCAATACATAAACTACCCAGTCTTAATTCTCTTGGAGAAACCCTTTTCATTGTTGAATCTACTCCCATCAAACACTGGTGGACCAACTTTATAGAAGGTGGAAACCAAGGACAATCTGTCTGGCAGCAACTGTGTGTGAGTGTCTGGCTGCCATAGCAATATTTCCCCCCCCCAATCACCAATCATCCTGCCAACAAAAGTCCATATTGTCCAAGGCCATGGTTTTCCCAGTTTCAATGTATGACTGTGAAAGTTGGACCATAAGGAAGGCTGAGCACCAAAGAATTTAGGCCCTTGAACTATGGAGCTAGAGAAGAATCCTGTGAATCCCTTGGACTGCAAGGCAATCAAACTGGACAGTCTGAGAGGAGATCAACCCTGACTGCTCTTTAGAAGGCCAGATCCTGAAGATAAAACTCAAATATTTTAGCCACCTAATGAGAAGGAAGGACTTACTGGAGAAGAGCCTAATGTTGGGAATATTTGAGGGCAAAAGAAGAAGGGGACAGCAGAGGATGAGATGGCTGGATGGAGTCACTGAAGCAGTAGGTGTGAGCTTAAATGGACTCCAGAAGATGGTAGAGGACAGGAAGGGCTGGAGGAACATTGTCCATGGGATCACGATGGGTTGGACACAACTTAGCAACTAACAACGATAATCACCAATTGAAAACTGCACAAAAGTAATAGAACTTGTTTATCTACAAACAACTTTGTACTTACCAAAGGGGTGTTTGTTGTGTGGAAAATGTGCATTTTCATGTTTTTTTTCAGCACATGATTCAAGGGGCCCCTGTGCAATTGGGCATTTAACCTCCTTTTACACAATCCCAATTGTTCAAAACTCCCCATTTGACAGTAGCTGTGATGACCATATAGACTAGGAGGTGTCAAATTCATGTCTTCACAATGGCATCATGTGACATATCAGCATTTCTCCTCCCTTCACTCAACTGAGGTTGGCTTGGCCAGAGCATGATGCATCCAGTCTGCGGTCCAGGACTTTGACATCCCTGATTATGGGCTCAATATCTATAATTGGCACACTAGCCCTATTTACCTTGATATTGCAAATTGGCTTGTTTAGTTATAAAAAAATACAAACAAAACTTCAAATGCTATTGTTGTTGTTTTAACCATTCAGTCATATCCAACTCTTAGCAACTTTATAGGCAAGTGCTCTCGAAGCTACCCTGCTAAGCACAGCTTCTTTCAGATGTTGGATTCTTTCAGACATTTGCATCAGTTTTGATATTATTGGTGTGCTCTTTGTTTGTCCCTTCTACTTGTTCTACTAACCCTTTCCAGCATCAGTGACTTTTCCAATGAATTTGCACTCATGATATGACCAGAGTAAATCAGATGTAGCTTGTGATTTTGGCTTCTACTGACATGACTGCTGTGTGTGTCAAATGCTATAGTACTCCTGAATGAGGAGCATGAAAATCTAAGAATAGCAATATTTCAGAATGAAATGGCCTTTGATTTTATGCTATTCAAAATGGCCCGTGGCTGTGACAAATTTCCAGGTGTGTGTTACTTTTATCTTACTGACCATTCCTTGAAATAAAAGATATGGTAAAGGAAAGATTTGCCAAAGCAAGTTATAGAACAAGCCCGCGGTATTTAATGCAATCGATTTAGTTCATGGTTACCTGGGACAGGTTGATTGCGAAACTTGGCTCTAGATACCTAACTGTTCTGGCAAGTATTATCCTACCACTTTACATAGGGCAATGTTTCATAGGAATATTTAGTCACTGTTTCAAGAATAGTATAAGGCTAAATCCTGTTCTTTGTCAGATACGTATGTTAAAGGTCAAAATGTGGAACTGATTAAATAAAGTTGACATATAGAAATATAAGGGCAAAGTTTCTTATCTCACATACATTTGTATAAATGACATAGTATATATACATCCTATACATTTGTAATGATAAATGTTTTTCTTTTTGGTGTCTAGCATTCCCAAACTGCCCCCTCCTCTTGATTTATGGGAGATGCTTGTAGAGGATCTCTCTCCCTCTCTCTCTCTCTCTCTCCCTCAAAGAAACACCTTAGGAATTATTTGCTTTGGCCCATGCTTCTGTATCCTATTTTAATAGCAATTTCTAAATTCTTACAATCACATTTGTCACCTTTGCATAAAACTATTTCAAATTCATCCCTATTCTCTCCTATACCTTCTCTTTTCCTTTCTCAAATTGTGTCCTTATTTATGCCCACCAAAACAAATATATACCTTCTGTAATTAACTACATTCTAATACAGGTTTGCCAGCTATAAACCTCAGCAAATGCTCATAATTTAACCATTTTTGGTGTACAGTGATCATCTTGGGGACAGCCTTGTCTTATATTTATTCCAGATATTTAAAACAGGTAATCCCTGACTTACAACCACAACTGAGCCTTGAAATTCTATGTGCACACATAGAACCAGTAGGGAAAAATCTGGAAACCCACCACTGAAGGAAACAGTCAGTCCACTAAAGAGAGAAGATGGCAAGGAAGTAACAGGCAACAGGGAGAAAGCAGAGCTGCTTAATTCATTCTTTGCATCTATCTTCATGCAAAAAGAAACTATAGTTCAACCCACCAAAAACGTAATTGTAAAAGGCAGACTAGAAATAAAAGTTAAAATAAGCAAAAAATAAATAGTAAGAGAACACCTGTCTGATCTTAATGAAAACAAATCACCGGGGCTTGATGGATTACATCCCAGAGTTTTAAAGGAGCTAGCAGAGGTAATCTGAGAACCACTGCACCATATCTTTCAAAAATCCTGGAGCACCGGGGAACTACCAGAGGACTGGAAAAGAGCTGGTGTGTTTCTCATCTTTGAAAAAAAAAAAAGGGGGGGGGAGTGGGGAACAGACCCAAGAAACTACAGACCAATCAGCCTAACACCAATACCTGGAAAAATACTGGAAAAGATAAGAAATAAATAGATCTGCCAACATCTAGTACAAGTAAAATAATAACTAGCAGTCAGCACGGGTTTGTTAAAAACAGATCATGCCAAACCAATCTTATTTCATTTTTCAACAGAGTGACTAAATTAGACCAGCGAAATACTGTGGACCAGAGGTGATATTCAGCAGGTTCTGACCAGTTCTGGAGAACCAGTAACGGAAATTTTGAGTAGTTTGGAGAACTGGAAAATACTACCTCTGACTGGAGATTTTACAGTATCCTTCCCCTGCCACATCCACCAAGCCATGCCCACAGAAGCAGAAGTAAAAATATTTGAATCCCATCACTGCTGTGGACATAATGTATTTAGACTTCAGCAAGGCATTTGACAAAGTAGTCCACAATCTACTTCTTGGGAAGCTAGAAAAAAGTGGAATAGATAGCATCACCTATAGATGGATCTGCAACTGGCTGACAAACCATACACAATGAGTAGTCCTTAATGGATCTAAGTCTACATGGAGCGAAGTTAGCAGTGGGGTGCCACAAGGTTCCATTTTAGGCCAGTACTCTTCAATATCTTCATTAATGGCTTAGATGAGGAAATAGAAGGGGTACTTACCAAATTTGCAGATGACACTAAACTGGCAGGAATAGCTAACACCCTAGAAGATAGGCTCAAGATCCAGAGGGATCTTGACCGACTTGAACACTGGGCTCTATCTAATAAAATGAAATTTAATGTAGAGAGAAGTCCTACATTTTGGCAAGAAAAAAGAAAAGTACATTTATAGACTGGATGAAACCAGACTCAATAGCAGTAACTGTGAGAGGGATCTTGGAGTCTTAGTGGACAACCAGCTAAATATGAGTCAGCAGTTGCAACTGTAGCCAAAAAAGCCAGTGCAATCCTAAATTGTATTAACAGAAGGAAACAATCAAGACCAAGTGAAGTACTAATACTACTCTATAAAGCCTTAGTAAGACCACACCTAGAGTGCTGCATCCAGTTTTGTTCACCACATTATAAAAAGATGTTGAGGCTCTAGAAAAAGTGCAGAGAAGAGCAACCATGATGATTCAGGGATGAAAACATATGAAGAACAGTCAGTGGTGGGCTGCAAATTTTTTATCAACCAGTTCTTTGGCTGGGTAGGAGTGACTAGTTGGTCATGTGACTGGGTGGGTGATATCACTCATCACACCCAGCCCTGCCTCCCAGCCATTCACCTCAAAGGAACAGGTAGGATTCAGACAGTTGCAGAGGTGGTATTCAGCAGGTTCTGACCTGTTCTGGAGAACCAGTAGTAGAAATTTTGAGTAGTTCAGAGAACCGGTAAATACCACCTCTTGTTGGCCCCATCCCATCTATTCTCTGCCTCCCAAGTACCACCTGATTGGCTGGGTCTTTGACCTGAAAAATGGCCTGAAAACAGCCAAAAAAACCAGGCTAGTTTTCAGATCAGGTTTTTTGAGACTTTTTCAGGCCATTTTTCACCCCAAAAAACAGCTGAAAATGGCCTGAAAAACAGGAGGGCCAGGGCCAGCCAGTGGTCTGATTTGCCGGTTCTCCGAACCATACAGAATCGGAAGAAGGGATCTGGGTGAACACATCCAAACCTGCAGCAGCCCACCTCTGAGAACAGTTACAGAAACTGGGCTTGGTTAGTCTAGTGAAAAGAAGGACTAGAAGACACATGATAGCACTGTTCCAATATTTGAGGGGCTGCCACAGATAATTTTAAAACCAGATAATTTTCTATTTTCCATTAACTTATCCAGGAAAACAACATTTTAATTAGTCTCCACTAATGTATTGTTGAATTCAGATCATAAACTCATGAAAGCATCATAAACTCTTAATTTATAACTTTGGTGACTAATTCCACACACATGCACACACACACAAACACCTATTTTCTACAAGTGCAATCTATAAATCGTAAACTATAGAAGCACAGTTCTGGACACAGGCTGTCTTGGGGATTCTGAAGCAGATGAATACACTAGTTCAATTCTTACTTGCATGGCAACCATTGGATGATTATACTAGGTCATGTGGCAATTAAAATGTCTGGTTCTGCTAACCCTACCTCTCACCCTTTCCTTCATCCATTTTATTCCATTTATAAGAATTGCTGTTTAACATTAATACAAAGAGAGGGACTGCCATCAGTTTGCTAATGATGCTCAATAATCAGAGTATTGAACACAGTTCCCCCTCTGTCTTCTGGACGCAGGATCTTTGTTTTGTTGAGACAAAATGGCAGAAAAGATGTGAAGAAAGAAAAAAATAATAATTTTCCTGTACATGGGAAAGAATTTATCTTCAGACCTACACAAGGCTCTCCTTGTGTAGTATTTGTATCTTTCCATCCTTGTGTTTGTGTGTTATCATTCAGTGGGCTTGTTTGACATAGCTTGCAACTTGTAAAGAGAAATGAGGATAATTTTATGGGGATATGCAAGATCCATATGCCACAATAATGAGCAGGAAACATATTTTAAGTTCACAATGGACTCCCTAACTGGTTTTAACAGACACTACCCTAATTCACTGAACTATAAGTAGTAGTAAGGAGGCATAACATAATCAAATGAGATTCTGTTATAGCCATTCTTAATAAAAGTAGTCCTTTGGAGTTGATTTCTTAGTTTGATTACATAGTGGGGCTAATCCCTCTTACCTGATAGACCAGAAGAACTGGAAGAACATCAGGCTACCATGATGCATTGCACATTTTGTCAATATGCCACTGTGATACATTGCACAATATTTTTCTTGACACCATACATCTGAGTCAAAGTCCACTGGAGCTGCATTTTCCAATGTAACCTTCGGTTACATCCTTAGGACTGGAATGGTATACAGCAGATTCTGATGGAAGAGTACTATCTAGCATGATTTCATCTACCTATGAATTTGAGCCAAGCCCTCTTCATTGCTTTTGGGGGTGGAGAGAATGTAAGAAACTTGATCCAGGAAGTTTCAGTGTCTTAGTGGAGGAATCCTGATGAAGACACTGATGTAGCTCCTCCTTTGTAAGATTCTTTCTTTGGAATCATCCATTTTAGACAACTGCCATCTGAACTACAATATTTCCTTTTTTTAAGGTAAGCAATAGCAATAGCGCTTAGACTTATATACCACTACACAATGCTTTACAGCTCTCTGTAAGTTGTTTTATAGAGTCAACATATTGCCTCCAACAACAATCTGAGTCCTCATTTTACTGACCTTGGAAGGATGAAGGCTGAGTCAACTTTGATCTGATTAGGATGGAATTGTTGGTAGCTGGCAGAATTAGTTTGCAATACTGTATTCTAACCACTGTGCCACCACGGCTTATCAAGCAATTGAAAAATGGTGAGGTTTCACTTATAGATTGCCTATGATACAGGCAGCTAGTGTTTTCATTCAAGTCCAAACAAGGATGAAAACAGCATTACTTATCCTAGGGATGCTCTTCATCAGGACTTGGAAAAGGGGGAGTGTGCCCCTTTTTTTCTTTCATTTGCATGGCTTTTTTGCTGGACTTTAATAAAATAGTAGCAGTTGGATCTGCTTGTTCCTAAAGCCATGGATTCTTGGACCATTTCTTTTATTAGACACTATTTTTCCTTTCTTTATTATTTCATTATTTTTCAGTGACTCATTGACCTTCATTGCATCCTCTTTTGTCAATCCACATCATTAGAGGACCTGGGCAATCAGAATTTTGGCAAATTCTGGAAGACAGGAAGCCCAACCCACTTTAGCCCAACCTAAAGGTTTTTTCATCTCTTTTTTCATCTCTTTCTGGACACCTTTTTTGTCCTGCCCTTTTTCAGGAAGGATTACCTCATTTACCTTTGCCTCAGGGCCAGAATCTTCTATAAAAGAAGAGCTTCTCTTCTCCCAATTAATAGGTGAAATCTTTCAGGACTTCAACAAGAAACAGCTAGCCTTGAACTCTTATCTTCACCTGCTCGTCATTACTTATCTCAGAGAGAAACCTCTTCGAAACATCTGAAGCCAGATTTCCCTCAGCAGCCTGGACATGAACCCAGTGAGTAGAAGAAATTGGTCAGGGACTCAGGGTCTTTCACTAAATTACAAATCCAAGGAGTCTTACAGAAACTAAACAAACTGCCTATAGCACATTACCTTTATAAAGTTTAAAAGTATAGACTTCTCTGCCTCTAGTTCTTAATAAGTTGAGTTCCACATCCTGGAAAGTTTCACCAGCTTCAGCTTTATCCAGAATCAGAGAAAGTAATAGTATACTGATGTTCATTCTTTGAACAGGTTTGAGTTGCCAAGAGAATTGTGTGCTCAGAAAGCTTGGGATCACATCAAACTGACCTAGGAAAAATAGAACCAAGAAGCAACTACTGATAGGATTTCCTATCTTCTTTTCTGTCTAACTGTTGGAGGAGCCATCTAACACCAACCTTCAAGACCAGGTCTGTGCAAGCAGTTCAGTATTGAAAAGAAAAGGTGATTAATTTTCTTCTGTCTTTTTCTTCTCTATCCAGATTTTTCTCCTTTCCTAGATTATATGAAGACTGTACAAAGACTCTCTCTTAGCATATGTTAAATCTATGACTATCAAAAGCTACATCTTGTGTATGTTTCCTTCATTGTTGTATGAGAAAGTCTGAAATATTCTGACCTTTGTTCTGGCAATAGTGTACTTTTCATTCTGTTTTTATCCTCTAGAACTGAGTACTCTATAAGGTAAATAATTGTACTTTTCCTCCAGTTTTCCTGTGGCTCACTGAACAACTTCTTCATCTCCCTCTCATTGAACAATATACTATGTGAATTCCTCAGATAGATTAATGTCCTCTTATTTGTTTACCTTTAGATGGTACTGATGTCAAATATTTTTCAGATGACCTTCCAAATACATTGTTGAATGTTTATTGTTTGACTTTTGGATATATAATTAACCTCATTATTTAAATTTGTACTGATTATCAATTATAGTATCATTTTTGAACATTGAAAATGCACACACTGGGTTAATAAACTGTATTACTCATGATAGAATGATTCTATGTGGAAGCCCCTGTTTATAATAGCAAAGAAAGGTTTTCCAGTCTGTCCTTTGAGCATTCAGGTTCGGTTTAGGCAAGCAATTCCATGACAAAATGTTCCTTTCCCAGTTCTTCTTCTTGCAAGTGACAAATTCAGACTATTAACATATTTTATATGGAACTGAGGTAGGAAGGGAAAGCTTGGATTTAGGTTTCCAAAGAAAATAGATTCTAATGAACACATTAATCTGTTTGGAAATGAACTGAATGCTAGTTGGCTATTAAGTCAAGTATAAGGGACTTGTACGACCATTTATGGTTTAAGAACATTCTTAAAATAATAATAAAAAAGAAATTATCTTCCTCTTCATTTATAGCAGAACCTTTTTTTGCTTCCACATTTGTTCAGTCAAATCTACGCTGTTCTGTCCCTTGTTCTTGTTCAATATTTTAATTGCTTGATTTTATAAGGTTGTTGTTACATAGTAGTTTCCAAATCTGTTTGGTGTCTTGTTTTGGGACAGTGGTCATAAAAAAGAGGGTACCTGATTTCACACAAAAATAAATATTTATTATTGACAGGCAACAGAAAAAAACAATATTAGAAGCTAAGATTTAAAAAAGAGATATTGCATGTCAGGAAAACTAGTTTTGAGAATCAGTAGGCTCTGACTCATTTTGTTTGTGTTACAGGGAAGCAGGATAAAATGGAATCTTCTATGTTCTCTAAATTCCCCATAAAACTTTATGACATCATAATGGGAAACCATCTTGTAATCTGGATATTTTAATGAAAACTATACTCTCATNTCTCTAAATTCCCCATAAAACTTTATGACATCATAATGGGAAACCATCTTGTAATCTGGATATTTTAATGAAAACTATACTCTCATTTATATGAAAATTCCACAGTTTAGATCCCAACACAATTTCTAAGAATCTAGTATATTCCACTCGCGTATAGAATTCTGATCATTCATTCATTCATAGACTGCTGATTCTCCCACCCTCAAAATATGGTTGTTTGGAAAGGATCCTTGGAAAGGATTAAAACTCTCTTTCTCAACCTTTTTATCCTTGAAATAATTTTCAGTTTTTAATTGACACCCTAGATAAAATTATTGTGTCTATAGTTCACTATACACTACCATGATTAATAAGCTGACCCACAGCACATTAAAATAATAAAACTAGTCAATTGCTATGAATGAAACTATCTCCTATCCTCCAGATAGACAACTAAGCAGTATTGTAGCATTGTACTAGAAGCATTAGATGGAATTATGCACACATGACAATTCTAATTTTTCCATTTTAAAAGACATAATACATAATAAAGTAGCCTGCCTTATATTATTACTGCAAGGGTAACAAAGTAGTTTGCCCCAAAGCCCTCTTCAGGAATCTGTGAGGGTATAAATGTAGGAGATGACCAGGGTGAGCCTGAGGAAGGGGTCAATTGCACCATCAGTTATGAATTCTTTTGTTCCCACAAGAGATCTAAATCCAGCTCACCATAAAATCCTTATTTACTGACAAATTGCTTTAATTATAACTCACGCTAGACAATAAATTGCTTGCATGTTATTCTATGACCACATGAACTGGGTTACAAAAATCTAGATTGGGGTCCCCAATCCCTGGGCTGTGGCCCACTATCAGGCTGTGGCCCATTCAGAACAGGGCCACACAAGCAGCTGACACTTGCACACACATGAGATGTTCCACTCATTCAAGCAGCAGGCACTTGTGTTCACACATGAAACTCCATTCACATAAGCCGCAGGCGTGTGCAACCACCACTTGCATAAATGGAGCTGTGTGCCTGCGTGTGCCTGCCCCTTACATGGAACCATTCCTTCTCTCCCCCTTGTGCCACACCACCAAGCTGGAAAGGTTGAGGACCAATGTTCTCGATGATCTAGAAAACTTGCAGCATCACATTTCCATCACATGATGTTTCGTAATGTTTTTCCAATTTGCAGAGCTCAGGTAAGCATGGCCTGTATGTTACACATCTGGCTCCTGATATAGAGAAAGGCAGAGTTTTCTGTATCTTCCTGTTACCAACTGGCAGTCAATTGGATTTTTGAAGCCCAGCTTACATCTTTCAGGTCACTGAATTAGATTTGACATACTGAGTCCGAGAACATGAACATATATGATATATATGTTATGTGTGTGTGTGTGTGTGTGTTTGTGTATCTTTGGTTATTTGGGCTTATTCAACTTATTAATCATGGTAGTGTATAGTGAACTATAGACACAATAATTTTATCTAGGGTGTTAATTAAAAACTGAAAATTATTTCAAGGATAAAAAGGTTGAGAAAGAGAGTTTTAATCCTTTCCAAGGATCCTTTCCA
>BHFT01004242.1:0-11518 GCA_004320025.1 Laticauda laticaudata
TATAGAATCTCCAGATTTTTTTTCATGGGTCTCCAGATTTTCCTTTATCACGGGTTGGCAGGTCTGTGGGAGACTGAACTGAAGGTTAAAGCCAAGTTAGAGCTGGTTGCTACCAAGCAGCAACATGTTTTAGATCATTACAGATTCCTAGCATATCTGTGTCATGTCTCAATTTAGTTTCAGTACAGTGAAAATTTATTGCACCTTAAGGCCCCTGCATTGCCAAATTGCAAAATGGAAAAGATGGTAAAAAAAAATGATTTTGCAAGTTCCAAATACTCAATTTCTCCTTCATGTACTTACCTATAAAGGCAGCTTCATCTGCTGGACATAAATGTAGAAACCTTTAGCCCACTTTCCTCCCCTGTATGATTCAAATGTCTGACATTTATAGCTCCTTTTAGACATGCCTAAAACACCTCAACTTAGTTGTCTTAACACAGGCTCTCTATGTTAGGATCTGAATGAAAATTGGAAATATTCTTCTCCCAAGAGAAATGCTCTGAAAACCTCAGTGAGGAAGAAGATCTGGCTAGAGATGGATTGCTTGTTAGTTCCTTCTCAAAGTTGAACTGTGAGGATGAGAGTATTGATATTACCAAAGGAAGAAAAAAATCCCCCTGCTTTTTATATTTTATAGTTTTTAGTATAAAAGTGGATTCCTGAACACACACATACACACAAATAGATGTATAACATGTAAATATAGAGAAATTTGTTCTAATGGTTAAAGCACCAGGCTAGAAACCAGGAGGCTGTAAGTTCTAGTCCTGTTTTAGGCATGAGAACAGGATGGATGACTTTGGGTCAGTCACTTTCAGAACTTTCTCTCTCAGCCTAATTCACCGCATAGTATTGTTATTGTGAGAATAATAGGAGGAAGGAATATCAATATATTTGCCACTTTGAGTTATTCATATGAATAATAAAGATAAAATAAAAATACATTAATAATCTAGTTTTATTTTACCCTGAGTAATCAACCAAAGTGTCTGTGGAGATTCTCAGTCCATCTAGGTCATGGTATACCTTTTTCAAGAGGCAACTGGACTTTCTGGTTTTTCTTTGAAGAGGTTTCATTTCTCATCCTCATCCAAGAAGCTTAATATCGGTCATCAAGCACTAAGCAGAACTGTGAGACAGGTGTGGGATTCTACCAGTTCGCACCTATTCCCTAGAAGCGGCTATTCTCTAAGCAGCTCGGAGAATCATTTGTTAGAAGAAATTACTGGCCTAATCCTGTAAGGAAGGCAGGAAGGAAACATTCTGGTGTTGCTTACATGAACTGCNCCCCTCCTCTGCTGGTACTTTGCTTGTGTGGAGTGACCATTCAAAGTTACAATGGCACTGAAAAAAGTGACTTATGACCCTTTTTCACACTTATGACTGTTGCAGCATCTCCACAGTCATGAAAGGCCAGGCAAGGAGATGCATGCCTCGATGTGAATGATATTGAGTTGGCCACACCCACCCAGTCACATGACCACCAAGCCATGCCCACCACCTAAGCCACGCCCATATAACCAGTTGTTAAAAAATTTGAATCCTGTGAGATTTTTTTTTCCCTTAATTTTCTCTTTGAAAGCCGCCATTAGTGGCAGAAAAGGAAAAATGCTCTGATTGTATCTCTTTTCTAATAGAAATAAGCACTAATATCTTCAATAAAGTTTTGCACATCTTGCAAGTAGATTAAATCCAAAATGCAAAGACCAATTGGCTTTTATTTTTCAATATTCAGATATTCCATGAAGCCAAGAGTATCAGTGACTTGGTGATTCCACACCAGTTGGCAGTCAAAATGCCACAACCCAAATCCTTTACCCACACTGACACCAAACATCACCAATTTGATTGGGGCAACACAAAACTCATCAGCCATACAACCACCACCACTGAAGCCTGGCATTCCACAAGCAATTCCATCAACAGACCTACAACCTATGAACCCCTCAGAATCCAAATCAACCACACAGCCAACCAGAAACAGCACTGACCCTCAAGCAACCTTCACAACCCCACAAATACACCAGCTGTTCACCTCCCAATGACCTTGACCTGATGTGATCTCCTTATCACAAGATCCATCACAAGACCCATCACAAGACTCACTGATGACTCATAGCTGACCCATCACAAAATCCTCTCTTACACACCCACACCTGAAGTCCTAATAAATAGAAGAACACTGAACTGACATCACCCAAACTCTGCTAAACATGTTACCTAGCCTGGTAATGAAATTTTGGAAAGCCACCAACAAGCTTGGAGAATGAACCCTCACCCTCTATCTACTTCTTTTCATCAAAGATTGCAGTCTGTTTTCATAATCCAAACCAACAGGAGAAGCCAGTTGCAGTAACAGTGACTTTAAGGCTAGGTCCCACTGGCCGACGGATGCAAAATGTATGCAAAAAGGACACAGTGGACGAGCAAAATTTCAGGCAAAAATTTCAGGGTGCTCCATCCGTTGTTATCCACTCCAAAAAAGTGGCCCAAATTGAATAAACAGAACGGAAAAGAACGGAAAGGAACGGACCGGGATAGTTACGTAGCAGGATGTTAAAACGGATGTTCGTAGGAAGCCTAGCTGGATGGAAGTGGATGAAGTAGATGCACCACATGCCGAAGGGCTTCTGGGGAGAATTGCGAAGCGGTACGCATAGGAAGGGGTGGATTGCAATAGCGGAGTGATGCCAGATGCAACACGACGGCCTCACGAACGCGATGCATTAGCGGATGTTATATCGGAATGCAAACGTTCACCTGCTGCATGCGGGGAGTATGAATTTCGTCAACTCCCGGATATAAAGATGAAAGCGTCGCCATACACAGTCAGCATTCAGAGGAAAGACGTGCTCCACAGGACATTCTTCAAATAACACCATGCGTTTCATTCAGTTCAGGGAAGAAGAAGAAAGCACTGTGCCTACTCCTGCCAGCCCTGGCAAACAAGCGGACAGAACCACCATCCCACCCCCTAGGCAGTGACTCTGAGCTGCTGTGTGTGCGTTGGTGGCTGCTGCTGCTGGTGCTGCTGGTGGTGCTTCTCCTGTTGCTGGTGCTGCCTGCTGTGGTGAAACCACAGGACAATCTAAAAGAACCCCAAGGCCCTCAAAGCCCTGCTGCTGAAGCCCCTGCCAGAGGGAAGAAGAGGCAAGGGAAAGGAGAAGGAGAGAGGAAACAGCTACACCGTTCCGAGGAACCATGAGAGCAGGTGCTTGGAATGGCTTGCAGGAGAACGAGTACCTGCTGGAGAAAGGGCACAGACTTTATCGCGACACCAAGAAGCCAGCAGGCAGCTCTTGGAGAGACAAGCAGAGAGGCCTGGGCTACACTGCAGAAATGTACTCCTGTGATGCGGGGAAGCACATGCACAACCTGGTATAGGCAAGCTACACCTACAGAAAATCTGCCAGCCGCCTCTCAAGCTCACTTGACCGCGGAGCGTGTACGTCATGCGCCAAAGTGCAGCTTCCTGAGAGGGTGCAGATCTGCCACCAAGGAGCAGCCCCTCTGACACCCCTCTCCCTCAGACAGGCCATAGACAGCAGTCCTCTTCCAGCCAGGAGACAGTGCCCGTTCCAGGCAGGTGTCTTTGGGCAGGGTCCCACGACAGAGACACCCCCGACAGCCTGCCACTCCCCAGCCGCCGAGAACTTGGAGGATCTCCTGTCACAAAATTGGAGGCAAGCAGGCAGCAGCCACCAGAGGACCAACCCACCCCCACCCCCACCCTCCAGCTCCACACGATGCAGGGCAGAGAGGGTTAGACTGGGAGCGGACAGAGCCACACTGTCCCTTGGAGATCAGGGGACACAATCAAGGCCAGCAACAGAAACTTCTCTCTCAGCTGGTCCACAGCAAACATACCATCCTCGGACCGGAAGGGCCCTCTATCCACCTATGTGAGCCCAGACCCTCATGGACCATTTGCCTGGAGGCCAATTACCAGGTGATGAAGCAAAAAGATCACAGCACTTCTGACAACCCTCAAGGCGCCAGCTGAAACCTGCTCTGACCCAGGACCAGGTCTGCTGCTCCACCCCAGTTGATGTCAACCGCCTTTCCACGGCTTTCAAACAGCCCTCACCTACCAAGGCTATGACTACCAGGACTTCCCACAGCAGAACAGCCCTTCCCAGTCCAGGCCAGGTCATCACATGCCACAGACACCAACACCTCACCAGCAGCTGCCAGACAGACAGCCCCACTTACACTCCTCTTCCTCCACCCCACAGCCAAGCCTTTGTCCAATGGGACAATCTCTCATCAGTCTTGTGCCTGACATCCAGGACTTGATGAATGGGGCCTCTCAACCTTACACGGGACTGAGTCAGCTCTCTGAGAGCTTTCCTGAACACACCATCCCCTGTTGTTACTTCTCGGGGCCAAGCACCCCAATGGCGCCTCAGACCAGCACTCCAGCAACAGCCACCGTCCACAGTCCCTGTCGCTTAACAGCTGAGGACCTATGGACATGCCTCAGAGTGACTGCAGAATAGTGCCAGAGACTGAGTTGTTAACCTGTTCACCTTATACTTTGCTTAGACACTTTACTTGTTCATTTTGCTTTTTTAATAAAGTCATACAGTTTACTTAAGACAGTTATTAATAAGAAGCCAGTTGTTATCTTGCTTCACACACTTGGTTCATTTTTTTTACTTGATAAAAGTGTTGGTTGAAATTTTTGAAAAAAAATGGTTAATCCTTTGCATGCTTGTGGGATGGGTTAAGCCGAATAGTTGTGAGAATAGTAAGGATAGCTGTGCGGATAGATTAAAACCTCCAGTGCAAGCATAGTGGCGGGACTTGTATGGCTTACACCATCCCAGCTGCCCACACATATGCCCTTTTTTTATCAATAACAATTTATTTCATTGAATCCAACACATTTCAAAATAAACAAAGCTCTTTATTAATCCCTGTTCAATTGTTAGGCCACTCAACATACATGCGCACAATTACATCAAGTGTTATGAGGACAGGCTCAAGGAAGCATCCATTAACCATCTAATTCTCCTGACTTTGCCACTCCACTTGCTTCAGCTGGGGAGTTGGCACCAGTGTCTTCAGTAGGTAATTGCGCCTGCTTCTTCCCTTCACGTGAAGCTCTGTTGGGCCTTGTACATTCCACTCAGTGTCCATCAGGTTTCATCCTTGCCTTCCATTCACCAGGCTCCATGTACCCCATTCCCTTTTGACGGTCCACCAGCCTGTTCTGCAAACACTGCTAGCTAAAGCGCTTGACACGTCAAAAGGATGGGATCGGCATGAGATTCGTGTGCAGCGATGCAGTACCGCAGAAGCTGTCCACTGATGCCTCCTTCACAGTTCCTGGGTTGATGCTAGGCAATAGGTGGTGAGAAGTACCTGAACCTGTTGGCCAGGATGCCAAAGGCGTTCTCCACCACCCAGTCTTGCCCTGGATAGCCTGTAGTTGAAGATTCCTCTCTTCACGGGTGAGGAGTCTGGAACTGTAGGGCTTCAATGAGGTAGGTTCTGAGGGAAAGGCGTCATCCCCACAATGAAGTAGGGCACATCTTGTTGTGTCGTTGGGTTACGGGGGTCTGATCTGGGAAACCCATGATGAGGTTGTGTTCCAGCCCATCCTTGAGGTCAATTAGCAATTGTATATTCTGGCTATCTTGAAGCTGACCCGTTGCCTGAAGCATCGTATGACATGAATCTGAAGTCCAAGGCATCAACCTGGCAAAGAGGATGATACTGAAAGAAGCCCTTGTAGTTGTTAATAATTGGACCCTGAGGTTGCTGGAGCTTTGCAGGCCACGTGATTTCCCATCGATGCTCCAATGGTGTGGGGAAAGGTTCCCACCTCTGATACCACTGTTCTGCAACTTTCCTCCAGCCCTTTCTTCAGTGGTTGGGACAATGGAGGAGCTCCTCCACGCATTCTTCAATGCATGGCCCTTGCTCCACTTCTCTGACCACTTTGTGATGGTTGGTATGTGTGGGCACCCTCCAGGCAAACTGGCATGTTTCTGTATGTGGCGTTCCAAGAGGCCCGGTGCCACAGAGTCAGTGCCCACCTTCAGTCCAGGCTCCAGGTGCGGATCGGAAGTTCGGTGCCCAGCTGGATCAACCTGGTCTCAGATGCTCTACATTTTCGTCACACCATGGCTGGTGGCATCCTCATGAAGTGCTGGAAATGCACGAGTGTCTTCATTCCTCAGCCTCCACCATCAGCTTGTCATTACAATCCAAACTTCATTCTTCTCCCAATCCATCCTCGGACCCACACAGCTCTTGAACATCTCCTTCTCCTTGTGTAGAAAAAGTGAAAACAGTCTGAACAGGCTTGGTTCTGGTGTTGAATGATCGGCAGCTACCCATAAGGACTGTGTTATGATCCATGGTGGAGAAACAATGGATGGTTGGGAAGAGCAAGACCAAGGGTGAAGAGGTCTGTACACCACGGCTGCTGGACTCATACTAAGATCCAGGTGATTTCCACACCCTTTTTATCGCGTTTGTCTGCAAGGTGTCCTTCCACATACTCTAGGCATACTGCAGACTTCCTAAATATCCGAGATACATCCCATATACAAACATTTTGTCCGTTTTAATGCTTTATATATACAAGATGCATCCGCTTACATCCTTTCTATTTCCGTGATACTAACGCTACGTGCTGTGTGGACGTTCCATGCACCTTTCATTTCCTCCCTCTTTTCCATTTTCAGCTGGAGCGGATATGAGTTGCAGGATGGCCAGATGGATGCCGAGAGGATCCAGCAGACATTATAACGGGATGATAACGGACATAGAACGTTTGCTGCTTGTATGTCGCAGATGTACCATCATATGCGGTGGAAAGTTCATCCGCTCAAAAAGTTTTGTGCAGGCTCAAAACTTCTTGCGCGGGATGAAATCTCAGTGGACGGATTCTCGACGGATAGAGCGTATGAGAAACAAGTATGCAATGAGTACACAACAGATGCACGCATTTTCAAGCTTTTTTGTCCGTTTTACATCCTCTTTGCATCCGTTGGTGCAGTGGGACATGGGCTTTAGCAAGCTCAGTAGCAATGGCTGTTCAGCTGTGTATATATTTTTGTGCATCTGCAGACTCACAGGAAGATTCTAATTCCTTGCATGTACAAACCTAGTTATATGTTTGAATAGAGAATAGAGAATTGAGTTTTCAGTGAAACATTCCCTGGGATCTGATACATTCCACTCTACAATCTAAATTGCTATTCTCAGGGTTGGCATTCCTTCATATGATTGCCCACCAACAATTGGAAAAGGGATAACTTTGTTGGAATCAGTATAGAAACTAATTTTGGAAGAACCCATCCATAGATTTCAGACTGATGCTACTTTTGAATTGACCCTGCCTGAGTGTTCTTCCTATTCGTCTAATTTGCTGCTCAGTTTATACATTTATAACTGACTCAATGTTGTAAATCTCTAGTACAAAGAAAAAATTATCCCATACAGTAGGGCTACTGACTGGAAGAGGCATCTACAAGGTTCACTCTCAAGTACGTGTATGTTCCTTTATTCAACGGTATACAGAGTAGATACAAACTATCAAGAGACAAATGATGAATCACCAATCTTATAAAACAGCCCAGGTAGGGAGAAATCTAGAGGAGTTCAAATCATACAATGAAATTTTGCCTTAATTTACTCATTACAGGTAGAACTGAGCCCAGAATTTATGTTGCTAATCTGTTAAGTGAATTTTGTCCCATTTATGATCTTTTTTGGCCACATTTGTCAAGTGAATCACTGCAGTTGTTGAATTAGCAGCATGGTTGTTAAACAAATCTGGTTTCCTGATCAACTTTGTTTATCAGAAGGTCGCAAAAGGGGATCACATGACCCTGGGACACTCATAAATGTGAATCAGTTGTCAAGCATCTGAATGTAGCTCACGTGACCATGGGGATGCTGCAATGGTTATAAGTCACTTTTTTCAGTGCCATTGTAACCAGTTATGGGATTCAAAAAATTTTTAAAACAGTTCTGTGAGTATGGCTTGGTGGGCGTGGCAGGGCAAGGATACTATAAAATCTCCACTCAGAGGCGGTATTTGCCGATTCTTTGAACTACTCAAAATTTCTGCTGGTCAGAACCTGCTAAATACCACCTCTGATTATTTGTATGTATTGTTTTTATTCTTGGGCTGTGAGCTGATGGTAGGTGGAAATGACCTTGGGAAGAGAAGAAGAAGAGCTGCGGCATAGACAATGGCCTGGTAAATGAAATATATCTGAAACAGGACAGTGAAAGCATCTCAGAAGGGACCCTCGGTAGGTTTGGGGAGACTAAAAGTGAGGGAAAGTAGGGGCAATTTCAGACTTGCAAGATTCTGTTAATGCAATTTTATAATAAAGACACAGCTAGTACTCCTGGGTCTGCTGGTTGTCTGGACTAACAAGACTGACGGCCACCCAGAATTTGGTTTAAGTCATAAAAATATTTTAAATGATTAAATTTCTATTTAGATTTTTTTTTCCGCTGCCAGTTCTCTAGAACTGGTCAGAACTGCTGAATATCACCTCTGGTTGTAATTTTGAACAGTCACTAAATGATCTAAAAGAGGGTTGGAAACTCCTCTTACAGTTTCTGAGACTCTATTTTTATTCCCAACTAGCATAGAAAAAAAATGCCTTGATTGAAATCTATACAGTTCTTGTTGCCTCAATCTTGTATGCAGCTTGACATCGATAATTTACACATCCATCAGTGGCTATAAAACAAGAAAGGATTGCTATATTTCTAACAATGTTCTCTCCAGACATAGTCCAGATGCTTTTGAATTATCTCAAGCTTGGTAGAATCTGGCAGGCGAAACCCTGTACAGAAATCCCTTGGACGGTCCTGTATTGTTACATTGCCCTTCTCCATACAATGGCAAATGATGAGGTCATCCAAAGACTTCAGGAATCTTAATTTCTTCTGAGAATCAACAAGGCCAGGGTAAATAAAACAAAAGGTAAAACTAACACAAAAGGAATATACAAAACAAAATAATGTCAAAATGGGAAAGGAAAAGAGGGAAAAGAAGAGGGTTGGCAGGTACGATTTATAACCTTGTCTCCATCAAACCAGGCCAGAAACTCATCTGTATGCAGCCCCGATTACCTCCTCTGGGCCCTCACAGAACAAATTTCAGCTAAAATCCATAAATAAGCTCTCTCTCTCTCTCTCCCTGCACCAGTTAAAGTTTTATTCATTGCTCATTTTGTGATATGCTGGATTTTAAAAATAAAATAAAATAAAATCCCTGCAGATTTATCTTTTATCTGAAATGTTAAAGATTAAAGCTTCAAATCACCAGCCCGCCACAAGAATAAATAAAACTGGGGGCTTAATCTCGGACAGGGTTTCTTGGGGATCAGTTCTGGAACCCTATCTGGGCTCTACATTAGAGAGTTCGCTGTTAGTGAATTTATATTATTGATATTCACAGTCAAAGCACTCTTCCCCTTGTCCCTCTTGACTCGTGAATTTTGCTTCTTCACTCCAGTTTTTGCAGGAGGCAGCAAGTTAAACCATCAATTTTAGTGATGGCGACAGAAGGGTTGTGTTATAGGCATTAGCAAATTTATAAAGAAGGCAAATGGGGCAATGGGAGGCTAAAGCAATGTGGCCTAGCCTGGTATTTCTGAGCCACCCACAGTTCTCAAAAGACATTGAATGTAGCCCCAGAGAGCTCCTTCAAGAACTTGTCTAGTAATTATAATATTTAATTTGGCAGAGGAGGAAAAACTTGCCATTTATTCATATTATTGTAGTTGAATGTACTTAAATTAAAGGTTTCAGCAGATGACAGCACTTGGTTCACCTAGGCTGATCTCAGGAAAGCAGAACAATATTCTACCTATCTCATTAGACCATCCAGAAATCCCGGTGCTGTAAAAAAAAGTAAAATCTTGGGAGAAGAGAATGGCAAAACACTGTCATCATCATCATCATCATCATCATCATCATCATCATCATCACAACAACAACAACAACAACAACATGATGCCATCACAAGGCAAACTGGACTCAAGGAAAACTTAAGTTTAGCTACAGTTGATAAGATAGGATTAGGATTAGGATCAGGATCAGATCAGGAGGGATGGAGAGAAAGAGAAGAGAAAAAGGCAGGGAGAGAGAGAAAGGGAGGGAGGGAAAGAAAGAGAGAAAGAGAGAGAAAAGAGAGAGAAACAGAAAGGAGGGAAAGAGGAAGGAAGGAAGGAAGGGAGGGAGGGAGGCAGGGAGGAAGGAAGGAAGGAAGGAAGAAAAGCAAGAGAAGATATTCTCACTTCAGAGGTCAAAAAATAATTTTCAGGTCCTAGCAGGTAAAACAGGCTCCAGTGTTCAGAGGAAGCAAAAGAGACAAGTCGGATGGGAGAAAGGTTGGTGGTTATAAGAAGGAAAAGAGATGTGTCACTGTGCTTGGTGATTTCCTACCCTGGGGAACTGAAACAAGCATATGCTGATTGGACTTATCAGCTTCAGAAATATGCTGCCTGCCAGGAGCAAAGCTATGACAGAAGTTGTTCAGAGACTTATCAGGTCCATTGACAATTATCCTTTTTTTTGGAACACATGTGAAGACAAATGAAATGGAACGCCACAATTATAGCATCACAGATTGTGAAAATCACAGAAGAAAACTCAAGATCCTGCCCAATCAGATAAGTATAAGAGATTTTGCTGAAGCTGAAAGAGAAAAGGAGTATCCCCAGTCACAAGCAATTAGCAGGTGGAAAAATCCATGAAAGGTTTATCAAATAAACTCATCATGCAAATGTTCTGGGAGAAAAGAGATTCAAAAGTCCCAGCAGCAGCACCTACTTTGATAAACGATGGCTGCAGGGTTCCTATCACAAGTCTACAGATTCTGTACTCTAAGTGCTAATTCTTAGCATTAACACCCTTCTTAAAAATCTGTGTGAATCTGACTTCCTCGATCATGCTGTGCAGCTCATGGGCTTGACAGGTGGCATTTTCATCCCTCCCTCCAGTTCAGGACTGGAAAGGGCGGGGAACCTCCAAATTAATGATTGTCCATGTAAGTAGTATTAATGAGAAACATGGTTCTCTGGAATCATAGTCTCAATTGTTTAGGTAGTCACCAGGGGTGGGCTTCAAAAATTTTAGCAATTCTCTATCTGGTTACTGGGTGGGTGTGGCCATGGTGGGCGTAGCCTAGTCAGCCTCCTGCACCAAAGGGGGGTGTTTTTGCCCTCCCCAGGCTCTGGTGGTTTTCTTCAACCCTCCAGGATGGTAAAAATGGCCTCCCCGGGTTCCAGAGGCTCTCCGGAAGGCCCATTTCCAGTGTTCCTGAATTTCTAGGAGGCCCATTTTTCACCTTCCCCAAGCCTCCGCGCACACCCTGCACTTACCTGCATCCAAAATGGCCACTTGAGGAATACTGGGAGGGGCAGAGTGGGGTGGGCAGAGCCAGCCAGGAGTGGCATTTGGGGTTCTCTGAACTGCACAGAATCTTAGGGGCTCTCCTGAACCCCTGCAAACCCCCAGCAGCCCCCCCCCC
>BHFT01004242.1:11534-24953 GCA_004320025.1 Laticauda laticaudata
CCCCCCCCCCCGGTAGTAACAGGATAAATTGAACAGGGACAAGGGTTTTCACCAAGGAAACAAAAACTGATGTTAGTTTATAAATTAGTTTATTAATAAATTAATAAAATTCAAAAATGTGTAAGAAAGTGAGGCTTTTGCTGGTCAAATGTGAGGGGCACATGACATGGGTTTTGTAACTTGCTAACTAATATAGTTACTTTGTGTTTTAATCTGATTTATTCTTTTCTCGTTTAAAATGATGTTCAGGTTGATTAGCTTTTCACATTCCTAAACTGATAAACAGGCTGGAGACGAGCTCCAGGTGAGAAAAAATTTGTTAGTACAAATTGGGGTCGGTTTTATCTCTTGTGTGAACTCCAAGCAATCTTTTTCTTTACGATTTATTCCCTGTCTGACATCAGACCTCATTTTAATGAACACGTGCGATATTATGGAATGCATATATGTAACATGTTTGACTACCTGTAACTGATTTCCTATGCAAAAGGGAGGTTGCTTTTATCCTGTCCAATCAACTTTCCTCTTGAGTTTTTCTTTGTTGTGTTAACTATAAAAAGGAATGTAACATGGGACTCGAGGTTCTCTCTCCTTTTTCAGGGAGAGATCCAATTTGATCAAGGTACCCTAATAAACTGCTTTTAAATTCTCTTCTGACTCAGTTGCTTATTGGGAAAGTAAACTGAGGCAGAACCTAGGACCAGCTTTGGCTATCAAATGTCCATAAAGCTGTAGTGATTAAGGGTATATCATAAATCCCTCAGCACCCAAGTTACTCCAATCCTGATGCCACCAAACCTTAATATTGACTTTGAAACGGACCAGGCCTGCCACAGCTATCTTTCCATTTCTGCCACATGGTGGGGGAGAGGACCAGAGGTGGTATTCAGCAGGTTCTGACCAGTTCTGGAGAACTGGTAGCGGATATTTTGAGTAGTTTGGAGAACCGGCCAATATCATCTCTGACTGGCCCCGCGCCCATCTATTCACTGCCTCCCAAGTCCCAGCTGATTGGCTGGGTCTTCTTTTGTTGCCCTGCACAGGAGAACAGATCTGGAAAGCAGGTTAGTAGTGTGGGGAGGGAATGGGATTTTGCAGTAACCTTCCCCCAGGAGTGGGGTGGGAATGGAGATTTTATAGTCTCCTTTCCCTGCCATGCCCAGCAAGGCATGCCCACCAAGTCATGCCACACCCACCAAGCCACGCCCACAGAACCAGTAGTTAAAAAAAATTGAATCCCACCACTGGAAGGGGGGAGTCTGGAATGTCAGGCTGAGACAACAACAACTGATTATCTCCTGGGAACCAAGGTCATCTCTAGAGGTGTCGGCCAGAGATTGAGGGGAGTTGCCAAGTATACCTAACTGGATGATGTGAGAGAGGGAATTATCTTTTTCTTTAATTGTACTAATTGTATGTGTTTTGTTCGGAAAACACACGAGGTAGACCGGGTTCCAACAACAAAAGGCTTTATTTACACTCAGTCAGTAACAGTCGTAACAGGAACATTTGGCTGCAGCGAGGCAAGCCTTTTATACAGGATGGCCTGCCTGCTTGTGCCTATGGCATTTCCTTAATTTGCCGCCTTTGCCCAGCAGCTCTTTGGATTGGTTCTAGTGAACCAATCCAATGCTTAGTTTTCTAGGCCAATCAGATTTTAGAATTTGAACGTCACCACTTACATATAGAACACGCCCTCCCTCTTGTTCATTCCTAACGTGGTGACGTGGTCTCGCCAGGTAGGTGGGGCTTCTTCCCGGACTCGATTTGACTTGCGCGGTTCATTCTTAGGCGAAGACTTCGACCGTTCGGATGGGCTGCTGGTGTCCTTCCGTCTTCTCCCCTGGAAAACCGTCTGGAAGGGTTGAGTCAGCCATTTTACCAACCGCCGCTGAGTTTGCTTAGGCGGCGGGTTTGCGGCTGCCTTCCTGTTTACTCTGGGCAGGTCCGAGCTGGCCTGGCTGGCCCCCTTCCAATTGGGCATCTTTCACGCAAGTCTCTCCAAACATGTGAAGTCTTTTATTTTGCTGCTTTTTGATTATATGTTTCCATTGGCTTTGGTTTTAAAAGGTTCTTTATTTACTTCTCGCCTTTCGCGCCCCCCCACCTTGGTTTGCAATTCGTCGGTTTTGTTCGGCGAATGGTTGTAATGTCTGTGGTTCTTTCTATAATTCAGGATGCGAAGCTGATCCTAAATGTTGCCGCGTCCATTCCCCCTGCCATCCTCTATAGTTAAACGGTAGGATTGGGGCCTGTGATTTGAGTAATCTGTCCTGGTAGCCATAAACGGTTCCCTGTGAAATTTTAAGCGTATCACAAATTCGCCTATTTCGAATTGTCTAAACCTAGTAGAAGGAGTCAGGGGGGTTTTTCTCTGGAGTAAAAATTTGGGTGGTAACCTATCAAGGTGTGATCTTAACTTACGCCCATAAGTATTCTGCTGGACTTATTGGTTACGGTACTGGGCGTTATGTGCTGGATGTGAGCAAACGTTTACTCTTTCTGTTGGACATCTCCGGCGTTCATATCTTTTCTAAACCTTCTCTTAGTAAACCGGACCATTCTCTCAGCCCTGCGTTTTGCAGCCGGTGGGCGGCGCGGTTAGGGCATGTCTTTATCGCCTAGGGAGGGCTAGGTTCTTGCTCAAAATGTATGCTGGTTAGCTGTGGTCCATTATCGGAGACACAGAGTCTGGTAGATCCATGGGTGGAAAAGGTTGTCCAGTTTTTTTTTAATGTTTTCCTGTTGTCGTTGATGGCATAATTTTTAACTTTCAGCCAATTAGAGTAGGCATCAACGACAATCAGAAAGGTAGTCCTTGGTAGGAAACCCGCGAAGTCAATGTGAATTCTTGAACCCAAGGTCCCGAGGGGTTTTCCCCAGTCCTTAACGGGTGCTTTTGTGGGGATGGTCTAATTCCCTGGCATTTGTTCATGAGCTTAACCAATACTCTATGCCTTATCAAATACCCGGCCACCACACATAACTTCTGGCAAGGCTTTTTAATCTTTAACTATTCCCGGGTGCCTTCAGCGCTCGGAAGTGAAGCACGGGAATAGCATTGACGGGTTTGTTGGATCATAGGGTGAGTGTTTCATTAACACCAAGTACCCTGGGTTGTAATTGGTTGGAATGACCACCCGATCACCCACAACAAACACCCTTTTGAATCGAAAGTTCAGTCCTGTCTGGCCCGAAAGGTTTAAAAAGCTTTCAGTTTTTTGGTTTCACGGCCAGCCTTTACTACCAGTCTAAGAACGCGGGCAGTCAATGAGTCCTTGCGGCGGTGGCTTCTGGCGACAATCATAAGCTGAAATTGGGTCAGATCAGGCAAGTCTCAATTTGGTAGTGTTGTCATTGCTGGTGCCGGGTGTTCATCAGTTTGCTGTAAGGGTGATTTGCTCAAAGCGTCCGCCATAAGGGAGATTTGTTCCTGGCGATGTGTCAGAGTGTAGAAAGGCTCTAGGAACTCTGACCAATCTAATCATTCTTGGGGAAGTATATAGGGTTGCTTGTTTCCCGCCAAGATCCCCAATAACGGTTTTGTGATCCGTTATGATTGGGAAAGTCCGCCCGTACAAGTACTCGTGGAACGCGTTTTCCTCCAGCGACTATCTGCTAGGGCTTCCTGTCCAGTTGGCTGTAATTTTCGCTCGGTTTTGGATTAGAGTCCTAGAATAAATTATGCGACGGGTGCTTCTCGTCATCAAGGACAGTTGGTGGGCTCAGGATGGCAACCAACTCGTAATGGTGAGGCGTCGGCAGGTTCACTCTAATGGCAGTGGGTGTTGCTCAGCTTGGAATGAGAACGTTTGTTGATGTTAGCCAGCTTTTTAATATTTGGAAGGCTTTTTTTTCTTTGTGACACTCCAAGTCTTCAATTTCCCTCTGTCTAACAGCACGGTGCAACGGTTCTGCCATAGTGGCCTTGTTTTTGGCAGGAACACATTATAGAAAATTAAATTAGTCCTAAAAAATGCTTGGTAGTTCGGTTTTTGTTCCTTGGTTGCAGGTGCTTCTCGATTGCTTTAACTTTTTGTCTGGTGGGTGGGATACCTCTTCCGTCTAATTGAATTTAGCCAGGAATTCGACGCTAATTCTTTATTATGGCAAGCAACTTTTCCTCTTTTTACCTGAGGCCAGATTCCTAAACTTGTTATACTTCTTTGAAGTCTGTTTCTTATTGAGTTTTTCGTCTCTGGCGCGAGATTAGGTACGTCGTCGAAATAGGGAATGACTCCTTGTATGTGCCATTTAGAGGCGTTCCATCAAACTCTGGAAAACGCTGGGGCCACGCTTACTCCAAATTGGAGTCGGTGGCACATTTGAATGCGCCTTATCGGGTGACTATAGTCTGTGGGCTTCTGCTGTTTGCTGGGTCCACTGGGAGTTGTTTGTGGTTGTGGCCCAGTCGAGTTTCAGCAACAACTTGCCTTTCCCAGAGAGTGAAGCAAATGCTGGACTACTGGCACCGGGTATGCGCTTGGGTTGTAAAGCGTGGTTCAGGGTTAGCCTTTATGTCACACAGATTCTATGGACCCGCCGGTTTTTATGGGTGTGACAATAGGCGTTTCCCACTTGGCACGGTCCACAGGTTCTAGCACCCCTGGCTATTAGTTGTCTAGCTGTTCCTATCTTTGGCCTTTAAGTGGCAAAGGGACTCGCCTGGTTTTAATTCTTCGTGGGGCTATTTTGGGGTCTAGATAAAAGAAATGGGATTTCCCGATACTTGCCAGTGAGCCGTAAAAACGTCCTGGAACTCACGATTTGAGGTGTCATTCCGCCGGTTGTCATCACTCAATTCGATCCCTGGTCAACCCGATGCCCAATGGCGCGAACATTCGATGCCCAGGAGGCTCGTCTGTTTCAGTCGACTATAGTCCAGCGGCAGCATTTTGATGTGTTGTTTATAGGCGACGCGAAATTCCCATGCCGACTACAGGGATTCGGCTTTTCCCTGGTAGTCTTTGAGGATTAGAGGTTGCTTTTGTAATTCTTCGGTTTTTGATGTCTCGGGATAGCTGTTTTTTATTGTGTCCCCCAGGATACCATAGAAAGGAAGGACCTGAGTCCTTCCAATCTTGGCAGGGCTTCCCTTCGATTTTTACAGTAATTTTTAACCTTCTTCCACTCTCCGTCTGAGCGCTCTCTATAGTGACAGTTTGGGTGTGTATGTGGCTCGTTTCTCTTGTTGCACTTTCTCTCAGCTCGTTTAGGCTCAGCTTGTAATTGGGGAATTTCGGCGTCTCGTAGGGCTATAGCTTCTCTTAGTTTCTGCAGACCTTTTCGATATGCCCTCTGTTTCTTGCAAATGCCTGAGATAGCGTCGAGCAATCTGCATTCGGCTCGGGTCATGTTTCCGCAGCCGGCGGCATTCTCGCCAAATTCCTTCTTTCGCGCTCTTTTTTGTTCGTGAATAAACGGTGGATTCGTCGTCTTCTTCGCTCGATTCGTCGCCTCTCCCGACTCTTATAGTGGGAGGTGTGGTTAGGCTGCTTTTCTGTCTTGGCTGGGGTTGTTTTCTTCTCTTCGCTTGTTGTGTTTCATCTTCTTCATTTGACCGCGCGATTTCTTCGCGGCTCGGCGCCGTGGCTTCCGCGATGGCTTCTTTCTGTCACAGTGATGTTGGGCTTTGTTGAGTGATTTACTCTGTGGCATTAGAGTCCTCTTAGCCAACAACCAACGCGATCTTCATCACTTCATCGATGTCCAGGAAATCAACTCCCCCCTAAATTGCCTCCAAAGCAGCAACGAAATCGGCGACGGTCCTCTCCCTCTCTCTGGTCTCTGCGGTAAAATTCGTGTCGCTTTATTTAAGATTTGACACACCGAGTTGTAGTGTGCTTTGGAGAAAATTCTTTTTGCAATTCTGGCTCACGTTAGTTGTTTAAACGTCTCGGGCTTTCGCAAGGGCCCTTTGCCATCTTGAACACGCGTTGGTCTGCAGTGGGTCTAGGCACAAGCTCGCTTGCGTTCGCTCTGAAATTGTCTTCCATTTCATTTGCTCTCCAGATACATTTGAAGCGACTGTATATGACTCCCAATCTTTTGTTTAAGGATTGAAAGGGTGCGGGCGTGATTGTTCCAGGCATCTCTGCTGGCGTCTGGCTTCTTATCACGCGTGCAGTTTTCGCGTTCAGGAGATCCCATCCTCGTCGCCAGTGTTTTGTTCGGAAAAACACGAAGGTAGACCGTTCCAACAACAAAAGGCTTTATTTAACACTCAGTCAGTAACAGGAACATTTGGCTGCAGCCGAGGCCAGCCTTTTATACAGGCTGGCCTGCTTTGTAGCCTAATGGCATTTCCTTAAATTTGCCAGCCTTTCAGGCAGCTCTTTGGATTTGGTTCCTTTAGTGAACCAATCCAATGCTTAGTTTTCTTAGCCAATCAGATTTGTAGATTTGGAGTCAACCATTTACATATAGAACAGTATGGGAAATATTTAGAGCTGGTTTTATTTTCATTCATGCTGAAATGATGCACTCAGTAAAACAGTCCTTTGAGAAAGTTAAAAGTCTTGGAATGCTGAATTGCTTGGATTCATTACTCAGAACCTTGATATTTAATTCCTGTGGTCTCATTGTGAGGAGCAGCTCTAATATACAGTATATTATTTATTATATATTATATAACTATAAGTAATTGTATTATTCATACATTGGATATATAATAAATAATTGCAAACTGAATATGAATTAACAATGTGATCTGGCTTCTAAAAGGACCCATTAAATTTTAGGTTGTATCAATATTTTCTAAATAAACAGGAAATCATTGTCCTGTCCAATTCTGGACTGCACACTTTATGAAGCATTCAGTGAAACGGAAATAGATTCAAAGAGTGAGAATGAGGGTTGTCAGAAGAGAAGAAACTAGAAACATAAAGAGATATTGAGATGTTCAGCCTTGAGAAAAGACAACTGAGCAGATATAGGACAGCCTTCAAATACCTTGAATGGAAGAATATCATCACATAGAAAAGATCAAGACCTATTTTCTCTTGTTCCAAATGGTACAATATACAGTATAATGATGTCTTTTAGAATGATTGCAGAAAGGCAGGTTCGAGATGAGCATTCGAAAAATCTTCCTAGCAAGATGAGCATTTTCACACAGAACCAGAGGTGATAGGCTTTTTTTTCATTGGATGTATTCAAGTGGAAATTGGAAATCCATCTGTCTGAATGCTTTAATCTGGGTTTCTGCAATGAATAAGAAACTGGACTTGATAGCTTAAATGACCTCTTTAATTCTGTGATTCTGTTATAAATATTAAATAAAACCTTTTTGTCCCATTTCTATCTGTATTTCCCATCCTAAAACCTTGTTTACTACTAAAAATAAGTACAATGCCCAGTCCAAATTCATTTAGCCCAGCTCTAAAGCAATAATTCCCCAAAACAACAACATGCTCTTAGCATTCCTGCTCTCAATAACTCATGGTTTCTTTCTTCCAGGCCAACTACCAAAACTTCAGATTGTTTCCTTTGATTCTTATATTTCAAATGGTCCATTTCCCCCCTTTTAGTCCCACTTAATAATGTGGGATGTCTGTAAGCTGGTACCCTTTCTTCCCACTAACACCCATACAGTAGCATTGGAAAAGAGCATCTTTGCCACAAATTGCCCCCAAAGAGGGCTGTCCTTTCAATATGTAATATAGGCTTACAAGTAGTCCTTGAAATTGTGATGGGCTTGGAATGAGTCTTTTATGGCTCATAAAGCACTTCTGACCATCATAAACTCTTGTGACCTCACTACACATATCGTCACATGATTGCATTTTCAGTGCATGGCAATCAGCTCACATTTACAACTGATTGTAAATCAGTTCCATAATCGCAATTTGCAATGTTTGCTGCTTTCAACAAAAAATGCCCATTCATAAGAACTTATAAATGCAGCATTCACTTAACAACCATGGATTTGCTTAATGACTACAATGATTCACTTAACAGCTGCTGCAAAATTGTTATAAAGTTGGGTGCCATCACATGAGTACCTCAACTTATGATTGCAATGACTTATTCCCTGAAATCAGGTCCTAATTGCTGTCATAACTTCAGGACTACTTGTATTTAATCTCATCATTGACAAGCTCACATATAAATAAATATATAACACTTAATTAAACAACAATACATTTAAAAAGAATCATAATTTTAAAAGTATATTAAAAAAAACACAGAGAATAGCAGAGGATGATAATTACTCATAGTAAGGGAGCCATAGTTATATAGAACAGTATTCATGGTTTATAATAACCACCATACTGCTTTCCTATAAATATTTTGGAACTTGACTGGTATCCTAAACTTAAGGACCTTGGTTTACTCAGAGTACTTTTTCTCTAAACACAATGGGTTTTACTTATGAATAGACAAGCATATGATCTGGGAATACAAACAATGTCTTAATAATGTCTTAACAAATGTAACAATTTGTTTATACTGGAAAAAATTCTGTCACACAGAGACCACAATCATTGGATCTACATTTAATTTTAGGCCCAGTCCCACTGCACTTATGGATGCAAAGAGGATGCAAATGTTTAAAAAAGCTTGCCATCCATTGGAAAACGCTATGCATCCGTTGTGTACTCACTGCATGTGTGTTTCATACGTTCTATCCATCGAGCATCTGACCACTGCAATTTCATCCGCGCAAGAAGTTTTGAGCTGCACAAAACTTTGTGAATGGATGAACTTTCCGCATGTACGATGTAAATCCACAACATACAAGCAGCAAACGTTCTATGTCCATTATCATCCGTTAAAAGTCCGCTGTATCCTCTCTGCATCCTCTGGGCATCCTCGCAACTGACATCCGCTGCAGCTGAAAATGGAAAGAGGGAGAAAACAAAAGGTACATGGAACATCTATACATTGTTAGTAGCACGGAAATAGAAAGGATGTGCAGTGAACGGTTTGCATCTGATATACATCCGCACGGCATCCCCTTTCTTTCCTTTAGGCGTACGTGATACATCCGCTTCATCCGCTATGTGTCCACTTCACAATTATCTCCCATAACCCCTTTGGAGGTGTCATCCCCTTCCATCTGNCCCTGAAATTTTGCTCGTCCGCTGTGTCCTTTATGCATACGTTTTGCGTCCATCGGCCAGTGGGACCGGGCCTTTAAAAAGCAGCAAAACTTCACTTAGCTATGATAGATTAAATCCTATTAGTTTCAAAGGATCTACTCCATGATTAGATCAAATATATGAGGAATATATCTACTTGGGGAATTGTCTTGTATCAGTTACATTGTACCATCCAACCTGGCCAGGGAGGGTGACCATGTTGTATATCCCTCCAGTTAAAGAATTTTGACTGGTGGGATCCAGAAAGTCCTTCTCTTCTGCTGCTTCCCTCACCCCTTGAGAACATCTTAATTCCAGAGATGAGGTAGCCCCCCTTACCCTTATCTTTTGGCTTTCTGAAAGAGTGAAAACCTGGTTCCTACAATTGGCATGGGGTTGAAGAGTGGGATATGATCCTGGGGGTGGTTGATGTTGTGAGGGTATTTTCTCAGCCTTTTTAACTTTTAGTATCTTTAACTTGACCTTTTAAATTCTGTTTTTAAGTTTGTTTGTAATTATCTCTTAATTATTGTTTTATAACATGAGATGTTTATTATATTGCAAACCACTCAGAGTCACTTTAGTGAGATGAGTGGGATAGAAAAGTGAGGAACAAATGAATAAATATAAATATCTATGTGTGTGTGTAAGATAGATAGATAGATAGATAGATAGATAGATAGATAGATAGATAGATAGATAGATAGATAGATAGTGCTACAATAATCCTACTATAATTATATCTCCATGGGTATCCTAACTGGAAGAACTCAATTTTTTCTTCACGAGGCTGCTTTATCTACTATACATAACAAGCAAGGCACTTGACGGTGTGTCACCTGAACTCTCAGGAATAGAAATGCACAGCCAAGGCAATTTCTACTTTGAGTTGTTCTTCTTTGTGACAGATCCCTTAGGTGAAAACATACCCATATTTTGTTGTTTTCCCTTAAGAAAAATTTTGGATGAATTCCAGGAGCTTCTGGTCTCTGAGGCAGTAATTGGCACCCCAATTTTACATTGCAGTTATAAACTGGCTGAAGCCCTTGTGCTCTGAACAAGGATTTGTGATTGGTAAAAACAATCATAAACAACAGGGAACATAGGTAGAAGAGAAAAGATTACACTAGAATTTGGAAAAGATGTCAGAGCTACATAGCAGATGCTACCAACAGTGGCATCCTAGGATCCTAGTTCCGCCATTGGATTGGACTTGGTGGTCTTTAACAACCAAAATTCATTTTGGAGCAACATGCTTAACCAATTGCCAAGAAGAAGCAGGAATAATGTTACCTGAATTATCTAAGGGAAAGCAAGAATATACAAGTGGTTCAGTTTTAGAGAACCAATGCCAAACTGTGGCTAAATTTAGCCATTGTTGCCTGGTAGTAGATCCCTTGCCCAACAGTTGGTGTTCCAGGAAAGGACCTTTTCTCCCCGATAGACAATGAGGAGTTCCTTATTGAATACTAACGATAGAACAATTATTTTCATTGATAAGTCTTTCCTTGCTGGCTTTTTCCCATTCTGCCACTTAAGAGGTATTGAAGCTTTATATTAACAGATGTGCAATATTCAGACCCTAAGCAGGAATTATGCTTTTTGATCTCGTGTAGGGTGAGAACATTCACACTGGAACATGGAAAAATGAAGCATTTTTCTCAGGTATGGGGAAATTAGTGGGAAATCCCACTTCATGAGAATATTGCATACATCTTCACCCACCACCAATCCACCAGTGTTCCTCCCATTTCCAGCAGTCTAGTATAGGTTAATGGTGAAAGATAACTCCTGCCTCCGAAACACTATTTCATCTGGGTCATGCCCTCAGCCAGCGTTTCTCTATCTTGGAAACTTGAACACCTATGGCGTTCTTGGCTGGCTGGGGAATCTTGAGAGTTGAAGTCCATAGGTCATAAAATTGCTGTGGTTGAGAAACATTTCTCTAAGTCCATTTCTGATTCACCTCTGTTCATATCTCCTATGAATGAAACCCCTGAATAAGATTCCTCAATATTTTCACTCTCTCTATCAGTCTCTGAATAACACTTCTGAACATCCTATACCACAAAACCTCAAAACAGGGTTCTTCTCTGTACTTTCCAATCTTTTATTCAGGCTTTCCTTGTTTGACTTGGCTTTCATCAATAAATCCCAGTGATTGTAGTTTGGTAAACTGCTGGGAATTCTCAGAAAACTACCATTTTCCTTATCTCAGAAACATCCCAAGAAGAAGGAATGATAATTAAATTTCTTATAACAATTGCATTTCAGAATATTTTGTCAACTGCCAATTGCTCATTCCTAACTGCCTTTCCTCCCCCCACTTGCTGCCTTATAAACAGAAGTCCTCCACTTACAACCATAATTGAGCCCAGAATTCCAGTTGTACGTTGTGCCAGTCATTAAGTGGATCATCACATGACCATGCCTGATTTTATCTTTTTATGGCAATTGTTAAGTGAAAGCCAAAGTTGTTATGCAAACCCATTTTAGCTAATAGGCACCTTTGGCTGAAAACCAGATATAAACACCAGTTTCCAGGGGAAAAAACATCATAAATCACAGACACGTGACTGCAGGATGTGTGAAAGTGGCTGTAAACATGTGTTTGTTGTCAAGCACCCAAAATGTGATCATATGACAGTGGTTTGTTTCTGTTACTCCCCTCTGGGAGGAGTTTTGAATTTCTAGCAGGACTACCAGATTCTGTAACAGCTTTGTTCCCTATGTTATCCATCTGGTAAACGCACAAAATCTGTTTTTCTTGCCATGTACATATATACTGTACATCCGAACTACACTGTGTTGTTCCTCTGTGTCCTATATGTGGATATATGCATACTTTTTATTTATTTATTTTGTCATGCTTATGTAATGTATATTGGAGGTGGTGACCCTTTGAGAACTGTATGCAATGACATTTCATTTTAATGTATGCCAATTAGTGTACATTCAAAGTGACAATAAAGTTATTCTATTCTATTCTATTCTATTCTATTCTATTCTATTCTATTTCAAGATGGGTTTTCAAAATGGCTGCGCACATGGATGCTGTGGCTAACCACTCCTTCTTTCAGTGTATGGTGTTTATGATTCTGTGTTTTGAATCCTTTCCTTGATTGAACCTGAGAGGCAAGGAGCATCTATAGTCGGCAAGCCTTGTTAAAAACAGGACTGAAATATGAAAAGGCTATTACGGATGATTTTATACATTCTCATAACATACCAAAGGAGGCAGCTAGACCCCTGGGGGAGCCATGGATCACTATCCCTGTAGGAAGGAGGAAGAGGCAGAGAAAGAAGAACAGGAAGAGGAAGAGAGGATGCCGAGCCGTGCTGGGGTTTTCATCTTTATGGCTCGAGTAAGTTCCACAACGCTTCAATTAAACCAAGCGACCATTTCTTAACCAATGAAGATCTCCTGATGAAACGAAAATTGGAATTGAATTAAGGCTACGGATTACAAAGACTATAAATTGCATCAAGAACTGCTATGTTTTGCTAACGCACAGAACTGCTTGCTTCATACTCATTCCAATGCAGCTGTGTGAGCTGCCCATAGGTCAATCCGTGCTGAGCCATAGCTTCACAACTGGCGGAGGACAGGAGTAAGAGATGGGAAGGATTATAAGGAGGAAGGTTTAAGCACTTTAATTGAACAAAAGCTGGTGTAATCAATACAAAACTATAGGACACGACCACTGCTACCATGGATATGGAGTTATATGAACAACTTAAAATGTAGACCCATATATCTTCCTACAGGACATTCAGCGTGTTTTGATTACTGCAGTGCTATAACCCAACACTGATGCCAATATACTCAATAAGCTTTGGGTATTCTTGCCATAAGCATTGTTAGTAATACAGCAGAATAACTATCCTGATGCTTGTGCATATCATATAGCGGGGACTTTAAAAAGCTATATATATAATGAGAAGTGCTCCCTAAATTTATCAGCATGTTAAGTGTGCTACCTAAGAGGAAAGCAAACAATATTGTCAAGTATCTCATACCAACCATCACACCATGTACTACACTTATACAATTACCGAACATTTGGGACAATCAGACCTATATGTCACTGCTTTAGCATTAAATAACTAGCTTTATAATCCGTCTTAGGAGACGGGCTCTGCCTATAATAAGTAAGACAGTAACATCTTGGGCCATGAAAGATGTCTTGGCCCAACACTTCAGGAATTGTTTTGCGAACTACAGAATTCGGGACATCTTTTACCAGCTATACCTAGAGGTGCACCTGCAAACTGTTCTGTGCTATATCACACATGCACAGATACTATCACGTGGATAAACGTATTAAGGACTTAT
>BHFT01004243.1:0-65450 GCA_004320025.1 Laticauda laticaudata
TCTCTCTCTCTCTCTCTCTCTCTCTCTCTCTCTCTCTCTCTCTCTTTCTCCGCAAGGTCTGCGCTGCGGCTGAGGAGGAGGCTGCCAGTTCCTTCTGCTTGCTGAGAGGTGAGGAAGCTGCAGCTTTGCACAGATTAAAATTTTCTACAATAAATATCTAGAGTCAACTGTGGGGCAAACTCAGTAAATCCACAATAAATGGCTATTACTACTGTTATATAAATTGTGTCAAAATTTGATTTACTTCACAAGGCCATCTCAAAAACAGTTCCCTCAGTGAGGAGTTGGGGCTGCATTTTGACACCACCATTATTGAATCTATATTTAAATTCCCAAGTGACCTGTCAGAACACTCCTGATTTTTTTTATACCAGAGTTGGCACATAAATACATCCCATTGCTACTTTATATGGATTATGCAGGTCCTTTTTTCTAGACTCCAATTAGCTTAAAATGTGCACTAAAATCATTTGACACTCATTGCACAGATGATGAATTAACAATAAAACATGAAAAGACAAAATATTAGTATTTGCTAAGCACCCTTGAATCCATATGTAATAAATAAATGGACATAAAATTAAACAAGCTAAAGTTTTCAGGTATTCTATCTTGGAATCGTCTTCAGGCTTTAGGTCAGAAGAACACACATCTAGATAATGTAACTTGTAATCCCACAGATAAGTTTTAGCAATTGAAACTTGTTACAGAACAAGAGATGCCTTTTTTGTGTCAGCCTCTTTTTTTCACTACAGCTATACAGCCAAGTATGTGCCCAGTTCTTGGATTATGACAATTAATCAGAATTAGAAATTGGACAATCCAAAATCTTAAGAAATATCCTCCAAGTACCATGCTGTCTCTAATGCTGTGCTCCACTGCAAAAAGGAGTCAATTAAGATTGAGATTTAAAAAAAACTGGCTGATTTTCTTCACATAATGCCTGGAGTTAATTTTTTTCCCCATAGGTTTGACCTCCCTGACATTTGCACACAATTTTTAGTGTTTAGATGGAAGTGATATCTCCTTGCTAAATTGCCATTTTATGGGTTTTCACAAGAGGTTTTTATTTCTTTGGGACATGAACAAGCCAGGAGACCCTTTAACACATTCTGAATGTGGAAATACAAGACCAGACTCTACTGCCAAAGAATGCTTTCCTGAGCAGCCAATCTTATATGTTTAAACTGGCAAGATACTCAAACAATATTATATATCCAAGTTGAGAAGGTCTTTAATGCTGGCAGCCATTTTGAAAGGCAGATATAAAAAAAATCAATACTATATGCTGCTTGATTATGTCCATGTGTTACAGGCACCATAAAATGTATTACCCACATTTTACTGTACTGCTGCTTTTATACAGATATTACAATCTATTTTATTTCCCCTCATCTGGTAAAATATCTAAGTTGTTTTGATATTTTCTACCTCTCTGGATATAGCTAAATTCTGTTATGCTGCTAGTAAGACAAGATTCAAGCTGAGTGATGACCATCCCTCAGTACTGTATAGTATAATCGTGTCTAACCTTTAAACAATACTAAGTAAGTATAGATAGATATAAGTTGCTTTATTCTAATTTAATTTAACCTCCTACGAATTTTAGCTTTATGCCTTCATTTTAGATGAATAACATTGTTTTTTGATCCTAGAACATAAGACATAGATTAAAAGTATGTTGTTACTATTGTTACCACTGTAAGGTATGTTTCATTCATTCATTCATTCATTCATTCATTCATTCATTCATTCATTCATTTATTTGGACAAGTGTGGTTAGCCATACAAGGAATTTGTCTGAGTGCTTCTATACAGAAGAATCCTTGCATGTCTAACCACACAGCCAAATAAATAAATAATACCATAGGAACAACATACCTTACTATTGGTAACAATCGTGACAATATATTTTTAACCTAAGTCTTATGCTTGGTTTACTTTTTTTTACTTTCAGTTGGCTAACTGTTTTGTTCTATACTGATCTTTGTCCAAAATAAGGACAAACATGAGATCAGCCCCAACCCTACTTGTCTTTGGAAGTTGAGTCATGGCAACTGATCTTCTTTTGTGCTTATCCAAATAGTTTCTTTAGACTGAAGATACCCAACCTATTATTTCAAGACATGAAGTTTCCAAACATCATTGTTACGATAGATCTAGCCTCCATATATTTGTTTCATCAAGATTCACTGTCCTTTAAGCTACTAGTTATTGGAAAGTAGATTTCCAAATTCTCTTTTGAAGCAGTTGATAAAAACATTTTCAACTTTACATATCAGTGTAACGTTTTAATTAACAACTGCAGGGATAAGAAAGCTTATGAATGCATTTAGCAACTATCCGTTTACCTCAGCCCCAAATCACATCTTTCTAACTCCCAATTGTCAGATTATAGATAATACTCAGACATAAACTTCTCACAAGTCTTTCCTCTATAATTTAAGCAGACTTTCATACCACCAAAACCTTGTTCAGAGTCATAACTAACTTGAAATAGAGGAGTGTAAACAAAGGCCCTATTTTTTATGAGACACAAAGAAAAAATATATATTTTATGTCTGACAGGCAGAAGAGAAAGAAAAGCTCAGAGATCTTCCTGGAATACTTCATTGGTCCACAATGTATTTTGCATATTATGTGAACCCAATCATTATGGTTTATAAAGTATGATTTATCAGCATCATTTATTTAATATTACATAAACATCCAGGTTTTTTCTAGAAACTCTTTCAAAGAGACCTTATCTGAGAGGCGGGGAGAAGCAGTGAAGAATCTGAAAAATAGACTCGACTCCATGATCAAATGGAGATTTGAAACAGCTTCTTGTTAGTGCTTCTTGTTTAGTTTCAAAAAACTTAATAAAATTATTTAAAAATTCACTTTGAGTGATTACTGAGTGAACGGTTGTTCATTAAGGACCATTTGTATGTAAATCAGGCTACAAACCTAGGTCAATCGATGTTCAACACAATTGATTCACAACAGAATCTCTATTCAACTGCAACCAACATAAGTGTGAAAAACGGTCATAAATAACTTTTTCAGTACTGTTGTAACTTCAAATAGTCAATGAATGATTGTAAGTCTGTAACTACCTATACTTTGTACATCAAGTTTTTAAACTATGTCAATTCTTGCAGCGAGTCTCCAAGTAATTCCAGTGTTATTTATCATTGAATAGAAGCAAAAAGTTCTGCTGAACTACAAGCAAAATAGGTAGAAGCTTTATAATCCTATTTTATTTATTCATATTCAGTAAATTTGTTCCCAGAAAGGTTCAGATTTTTAAAAATTGACCTTCACTTCCTGTTTAAATTGCATTTGCACATCAACCTGGAACCTACAAGAATGAAGGGCATCTCTAATAAATGTTTTTATAAATAAAATTAATGTAAAATTGAAAAAAGCTAAGCAACACAGAAATTAAATCAATTGGTTCCAAATGCAGGACTTGAATTTTCACTTAAGGATGTTTTCAGTCAAAATCAGTATCTCTGGCAAAATTACTTAAACAATTTTGGAAATGAACTGCACTCCCTTGTCTAATAAATTGGCTGCTGGAACAATCTGACTCATTTGGGGTTCTTCTAATGAAATTATTCTATTATCATGCTTCTTGTTCCTCATATGCAAATCCAGATTACAAACTAATCTGTACAAAAGCTATTTACCTAAAAAGTCTGGCTCTGTGCCGATGCAAAATTATTATATCTTTTCAATAAATATGCGTGCATGTATAACACCATTCTACAATAGTCATGGATTAATGAAAGAGAATTTAGATTAGATAATCTGTATCTTATTATTTTCAGCCATGTAATAATTAAACTTATATGCAACTGTAAAAATGACAAAAAGGAAGCACAATGTTGCCAAGCAAGATAAGCAAGATTAAAGATTATTACTGTCTCAAACTTCATTGTTGGTACAATATTAAGACTTTCTATCAGGGCATAAACTACAGAAGTTGAGGGAAAGCCGGACAAAGCAAGCATAATCATCAATATAATTTACTAAAGAGCAACAGATTTTGCCATCATCCCAACTAGAGAATAGGTGCTGGCTTACCTGAACACAGTTTCTTCACATGCCTTGGGAGAATCCACACATACGGGACATACCAAAGCTGGCAGTCCCTGTGGGTAGGAAGACGTCTGGTCCTGTTTACCCCCATCTGTATGTACTTGTTGTAGCACTCTTCTGCCAAAGGCCACCTCTGCTGAGGTGTATGTGTCCAGTTTGTAGTGCCTTACGAAAGGAGAATGGGAGGACCACATTGCCGCCTTTCAGATGTCCTCAAGTGAGGCTTGCATCGCCCAGGCAGCTGTGGTAACTGCACTTCTTGTTGAATGGACGGTTACTCGTCTGGGTATGGGAAGAGCCTGAGTCTCGTAGGCCTTGGCTATACAAGCCCTTATCCAATGGCCTATGTTCGATGATGAGAGCTTGGTACCCATGGAAGATGGTTGAAATGAGACAAACAGGGCTTCAGAACTGCGATATGATGAAATTCATTTGATGTACCTGTGGAGTGTCCTCATTACATCCAGCGTGTCCCATCTGTGCTCCACGTCGTAAGATGGAGCAAGGCAAAAATCCAGTAGGATAATTTCTTGAGACCTCTGGAAGCGAGAGTTAATTTTAAGGATGAAGGAGGGATCCAGATACAGAACTACACTGTTTGAGTGAAAGGTTCAAAAGTCTTCTCTGACCAAAAGAGCTGCCAGTTCTTTGAGCCTGGCTGAAGTGATGGCTACTAAGAAGGCGACTGTCAATGTTAAGTAGCGCAGATTGGTAGACTGCAGAGGTTCAAACAGTGCCAGAGTGAGGGCTTGCAGGACTTTAGATAGGTCCTAGGTGGAGTACCTATGAATTGTAAGTGGTTTGAGATTGACTGCTCCCTTGATGAAGGTACGGACCATCGGATGGTGGGCTAGGGAGTCTAAATGTCCATAATTCAGCACTGTGGACAGGGCAGCCACCTGTCTGCATAGAGTGCTGGGTGAGAAGCCTTTGTCGACTCCATCCTGCAAGAAGTCCAAGATCTGCGGGACTGAGACCGTTATGGGATCCATTTCTTTTCTGTTACACCAGCTGCAGAATGCTTTCCAGGTAGCGTCATATATTCTACTGGTGAAAGGTCTCCTGGAAGCTCGGATGGTCCGTATCACTTTTTTTTCCCCCAAGGAGGGGGGATGGCTCCTCCTCTAGGGTAGAGGCCACCCCATAAGAAATGACTCAGTCTCTGGGCAGAAAAGCAGATTCAACCCATACATGTAAATTCTCCCATAGGCATGCTGGAGAATAGTTTGGATCTGAAGAATCAGGAATACATTTCCATATATTTAAAGAAACTTGTGGCTTGTTCTTTCTAACACCAATCCTATTTCTAAAACAAAAACCATAGTCTCCTTTCAGATCTGAGACTTTATTCCAACTTTCACTTGGAATTCTTCAGTAGTAAAACTTCGAGTTTCAAATTCCCATTAACTGGAAATTCTGGGTGTTGCTTTTCTAGTGTATTGGGGAGGTGAGGAACACACTTGAAGAAGACTGTTTTATCCAAAATACTATAACAATTCTCTTAGAAAACATATGTTGGTATATGTTAGAAGAAGTGAGGGGAAGTTCACCAAGCATACCAAAACTATTAGCTCATTGGAATCAGACCCATATTAAATTTTAAACTTTTATGAATCCAAACATATGAAGCTTCTTTAAAATCAAGCTTCTAGTACATCTATTCATACTGTCTCCTCCAATTATTTCCATCCTGATGGATATTTGAAGTGTTAATGACTATCATTCTTAACCACTAATATTAAACTTTGACATCTTGCTGAAAATAGTGTCAGTTATAGCCTAATACATGTGACAGGGGGACATCAGACTTCTATCTATTGTGATTTGTGCTACTCTAATTGATGATAGTTCTCTTTCTTAACTCTATTCCCTGAAAACTTTTGATTAATAATAATTAAGACCTGAACTGATCACCTCCTTCATGCAAAGATAATGTTCTACTACTAAGAACAGTTATTTGGGGAAAATGTCTATAGCTGAAACTATTTTTCTCTACTACCTCAGAATTTAAGAAGCACTTTATAATCCATTTTCTACTTGCAAAACAGAGGAGTCAGCAATTACATGCTATGGTGGAAATCATCCACTGAGCTGACTCATTATTCAGGCCATGATCTCTTAAGGTCCCCTCAGTCTAATTCTATGCAATCTGTCAAACAGATGGAGATAATCCATAGTTAGAGTCACGCATCTTCCTGGTCTAATCAATAAGTTCTTTATTATGGTCAAAAATTAGAATTTCACTTCTAAGAGACACAAAAATTTATAAATTAAATGTTTAAAAACAAACTACAATAACCAAATAATCAATATGATCAGAAACAATAGTAAAAAATGGCTACAAAAAATTGAATTACATATCATTAATAATTAGATAAATCTGAATAACCTAGAAATTTACTTAATAGAGCAAGGAAGATGCAAAACCTAATTTTGTATTTTTATAAAATGGGCATCACCATAATACATGGATTGCATTTGTAACTACCACTTCAGCACAACAACAACCTCTTACAGAATAAGAAATATTTTAGAACTTTCTTTGAACGAAAGCTGTTGAAATTGCATTATAACATGCTAAGGTTAGTGATCTCCTAAATTTAGTGATGGATATTTGGTTTAAGTATTGTACTTTAAAAAAGAGAACAACTATTTAAAAAAAAAACCTCTTTAGGGAGGGCTGAAAAACCTAATTGACTTTCTACAACTGTAATAATTAAAGTTTGACACCACCTATTTATAGTCTCCTAATACTTATCAGGAATAACATCATGTGAAAATCCACAGCTCTGCAGCTTCTAGAATTAATCTCCAATTTAAAGGTAATGAAACCTTCAGTTTAAAAGTATTGGTGAGGATCAAAGAACCTCAGACCACAGAAAAAACAATACTTTCAACCAAAATGTAAATATAGATAGCCATCTGCTGGTTTCCACCATATTCACAACAGCTTCAAGATGAAGGACTACATAAGGCACATTTCACACCATCCTCCATGTCTATATAATTTAAGTCAATGTTTTTCCACCTGACAATTTGAAGAAGTGTGAACTTCAATTCCCAGAATTCCTCAGCCCATTATGGTGCATGGGAATTCTGAGACTTGAAGTCCATATATCTTCAAGTTGCCACAGTTGAGAAACACTGAATTAAGTCACTGCCAAATGCACAGCAGCTTTCCTTTCTATATTTTTAAAATATTTTTCCCCAAAACAACTTGTGGACAACCTTTAGGGAGCTGAGGGTTGACTTAGTCTTTTATGAGGAAGGAAGGGACTACAAAAGTTAAGAGGCTGCCAACAGAAATGGCTGAATGGTGGTGCCAGCAGAAATTTCATTTTCCCCCTTAAAAAAGTTGGAGCTTATATTTTCTACATTACATCTATTTCAGAAGTTACATTACAATAGTCATTTATTTTCCACATAGAACAGAAAAAAATATACTGTCCAATGCCTTCCCTACAATGAAGTCAGGGAAGGCTGTGAATAGAACCTCAAAAAAGACCCTACAGGAGCTCCTCCATAACAGACAACGAAGAAGACAATAAACGAAGCAACATTCCATATGTTGGAAGAATATCAGAAAAGTTCAGGAGGATCTTCAGCCAACACAACATATGTGCACACTTCAAACCCAAGAATACAGTATACTAAGACAGAAGCCTCTCCACCCCAAGGATAAAACACCCAGACATAAACTGAGCAACATGGCATATGCAGTATAGTGTAGTGAGCCATGTGCAGATCTGTACATTGGGGAAACAAAACAACTACTTCATAAATGCTTGGCACAACATAGGAGAAAAAACTGATCAGGACTAGAATCAGATGTCCATCTGCATTTTTTTTTTCAAAAGGCTACTCTTTTGAAGACAGCAAAATCCATATTTTGGACAGAGAGGATTGCTGATTTGAAAGAGGGATCTGTCAGAGCTGAAGAAGCTTCTTGGATCAGAAACAAAACCAGAAAGTCCAGTTGCCTCTTGAAAAAGCACCTTTGGGATACAATAGATACACTATTTAATAAACTGTTGGGACCAATTTCAGATTTCCACTTGCACAAATTAATGTTTAAGAGAGATACAGTACTGTCTTACCATCTCTCTTACTAGCACTTTTATAAATTGCTTGATAAAAAGAGAAACCTCTGTCTTTTTGAAAAAAAAAACAGATTACATAGATAAATAGAACATAGAAACATGAGTCTCGCAACATTGCTATGGCAACTAGATAAAATGGTAGGCAAGTGGACTAAATATCAAATTGAGGTTTTTGTTTAAAAAATCTTGTGCCTTATAGAACATTCAAAACAGCAAAATGGCAATTCTTTAACTTGCATACTCTCAGCATTTAATCATCTTGAAATAAAAATAAAGGCATACCAAAAATCACACTAAAAACCTGCTTGAAGAATAGGTCACTAAAAGGGTAGGATTCTATTTAAAAAGGCAGCTTTATGAAAAATGTTGCGATGTAACAAAATGTATCTAGACATATTGCAAAAGACTGAAAACATAAATTGGTTGAATGGGCACCAATGAATACAAGATTTAAGGTAATCAGACTTACAGAAGAGACTGAAAAAAGCCAACCTATATAATGCCATCAGGACCCACAGGAAGATAAGTATGTAAGTGGATTTTGACACAGTACCCAATAAACATTTGTTATTCCAGCTTTCCTTAATCAGTTGGACTTTGAAAATGCATTGAACTAAAATTCTCATAATCCCAAGTGAGTTTAACCAATAGTACTGTAGCCTAACATACAACTGGAGGATTTCCAGTTGGGGTGGACTAAGCTGTCAGTAAAATATGAAAATTATCACACCCTGCATTATCCTTACCAAAAGAATGGCCTCATAGTCAACACTCGATGGATTCATTTGTTCAGTATGGTTCAACTTAGCTGGGTTCAAAGGAGATGCTATGCCAATAGCAAATAAACCACACTATACGTATGCATGATGTACAAAGAATTGCACTCAAGCATAGTTATAAGTATAAGCCTAAAATCAAATGCCTGCAATAATGCTGACAATTTACACTTGTATAGTGCAGTGGGAAAGTTCACACAAACCAATAAGGAAAGACAGTTGCCAGATAATGCTAAGCTATAACTGAGTGAGTTAACACACCATGCTAAGTCAAATCAAATCAATCACATAATAAATTTTTAAAGGTTAACCACATTATTGTGTGTCTCAATTTCTAATGATATATTTTTGAACAATTTAATATATTCCACAATGTATTATTCTGGAAGAGTTTCAGTAAAACCATGAGAAAATGCCAAAAAAGTTTTTTTTTTAAAAATCAGATAAAAAAGATGATGGAACAAAATGGGAAATGTAACCAAGAAACAGCTTTGATCACTGAGAGTGTGATGCAACATTTTACCAGTAATTTAAAGGCCAACACCAAAAAGCCAAATTATCTAACCTGAGTGACAGTTTTAAATTCAGTGTGCCATTACACTAGCTTCATCTCTAGGAGACAGGATGCATAGAAGGAACATGAGGGAATTTTTGGCAAGGCTCAGGTGGAAAGTTGGAGAGGCAGGCCTCCAAGCATTTTGGCATCAGAAAAACCAGCAGTTTAAATTAGTCAAAGGGCATTCTTGGCCACACTGTTAGATGACTATAAATAACTCAAAATTGCTGAGAAATTAAGATTCTACATTTAGGCAAGAAAAACCAAATGCACAGGTATGGAATAAGTGGTACTTGGCTCAATAGCTATAACTGCGAGAGAGATCCTGGAGTCCTAGTGGATAATCACTTAAATATCACTGCATGTTCTAATGATATATTTTCTAAAGGTAAGCATGACCTAAAACAAATGGTACTTAATTTCTTCAACCACTTTCTGCCCTTTTGAAGATATCCTATTTATCTTATTGGTAAAATAACTAACTGAACTTTCACCTCTTGCCTCAACCAATTTGTATTTAGCTCATTATCACATGAAATTAATAGTTTATGCAGTTCCAAAGTTATTTGCCACTGGAGAGAGGCCAGCCAGCTATTAAAAACCAATCGTACTTTTACAAAGGAGTTGGCTCATAATGAAAAGTTCTGAAGTAAACCTAAGTAGACAGGCTAAATTAAATCTCAGTTTTATAGCAGCGTGTTACAACCTTTTATTAATCAAGAAAGTCAAGGAGGAAACTTTTTCCCAATCAAAAAACACCATGAAAAAAATTATGTGTCACCTCTCCCACGGGAGTTGCATTGGTTGCCAATTTGCTTCCGGGTGTAATTCAAGGTGCTGATTATCACCTTTAAAGCCCTTCAAGGCTTAGGTCCGGGTTATCTAAGGAAACATCTCTTGTCAATCACATCCATCCAACCCATTAGAGCGAGGAGGCAGGGAATGTTGCGAATCCCACCTCTGAGGGAGATACACCTGGTGGGACCCAGAAGAAGGGCCTTCTCCGTGGTGGCTCCGTCTCTCTGGAACATCATTCCTCCAGAGATTAGAATGGCCCCCACTCAAGCTCTCTTCTGAAAGGCATTGAAGACCTGGTTTTGCCAGCGGGCCTGGGGAACCCAGAGAGGGATGGAGCCCATCAGGTGTCTAGTGTGATCTGCTGTCATCAGGGAAGGGGATGGGAGTTGGTTTTTGATTTTCTGTTATTTGTTTGTTTGTTTTTGTTTTTCCCAAACTTTGTTCTATTGTACTTTACAAATTTGTCTGATTCTTTTTGTTAGTTTTTATTGTTTTTATTTTTATTTTTTGTTTTAACTATGGTTTTACATTGTGTAAGCCGCCTCGACTCGCCATGGGAAAATAGGCGGCAATATAAATAAAATAAATATTCTCAATTTTACAGTAGAATGAAAACACATTAGTACACTTAATTTTGCAAAAGGTAGATATTATAATGCTAGTCATATAAGGTGAGATGCAAGGTGGAGTTCACAGACATTGCTTTGGCAGTTAACCAAAAATGGGCCAAAATAGTTTTTTTATTAATTTAATAAAAATACTCTTCTTTTTGTATCTCTTTTACTGATCTAAGTGAAAGATAAACTGATCTTTTATGTGAAAGATTTACTGATCTTTTATTCAGATGAAAATTTAAAACCAATTGGAATTGGCTGCATTTGTTAATTACTGAATATTGATAGCAATAGCACTTAGACCTATATACCGCTCCATAGTGCTTTACAGCACTTTCTGGGCACTTTACAATGTCAACATATTGATCTGAACAATCTGGATCCTCATTTTGCTGACCTCGGAAGAAAGGTTGAGTCAACTTTCAGCCCCATCAGGATCAAACTCCAGGCTGTAGGAAGAGTTTGCCTGCAATACTGCAAAGTGTTCAAAGTTATGACACCACTGAATAGTAGTAGTTACAATGGGTCCTTGTAGCTTTGGCTCTTGTAGCTTCCTCAGTTCATATGGTTGCAATTTGGGTGCTCAATAACCAGCTCGGAATTATGACATTGCTCCATTTATAGTCTTTTAATCACCATTTGCCACCTTTATTGCTAGCTTCTGACAATTAAAATCATTTGGGAAATTGGCAGGTCAAAAGTGGTGATCATATGACCAAGGGATTAAGTGACCACAGAGAATCTATGTGTGAGAACAGGAACTTGGGCTACTGGAACTGCTATGGTAAATTGGTATGTCATGTGATGTCATGCCTAATAACTATGTCACTTAACAATGCAATTTGTGCTCCCAATTTCTATGCGGTAAGTAAGGATTACTTTTAGAATGTCCTAAACCTCGATTGCAACCATAGTTTAATGGATTACCACATGCATTTTCCCACTGAACTTTTTGTCCCCAGTTTTAATTGTATTTGTACAGCTTACGCTCTATTTTCTCTTCTTTTTGTCTTTTAGTTCCAAAGGCTCCTCAAATAAACCTTCTATTATTAGTATGATTATTGTCCATAGAATTTCAAACTCAAAAGTAATTTTTTGTACAAATTCCAGAGATTATATGCTTAATGGCTAGGCTATCCCAAACTTCCATTCTGTTTCCCAATCCAGAGGCCCGCAGGAATAAGCTATTGAAACATCTGTAGAGTTTTTCCAGTTATTGGGGGGGGGGGGNAGAGTTTTTCCAGTTAGGGGGGGGGGGGAGTGGATTAAATCTTCAGTAGTCACAAAGTATTTATAAACTTTAAGCAAAGCCAACCTTAAAAGGAATAGAACAGACTGGAAACTCCAACTCTGCCATGCAGTGGCTTCATAATTACCTTCTGTAGGTTACAATTTTTAAAAAATTACATTTGGTCTCAAACTACATTCTTTATCTATTTTATCCAAGTGTCCAAAATCCTAGGAAGGGAAACAAATCTCAAATCAAATTATGGCCTTTTGATAAAGCCTCTTTTTGCAAAGTATCAATATTAACAACTGGTCTTGACAGTAATATTTATAACCATATATGCTTGTTGAGAATTCATAATTTTCTAAAACCGATCCATTTTGGAAAATAAGAACTAACCTTTTCCCTTCATTTTGCTTTCTCGTTTTTTATTTAAACTATAGACAGAAAAAATATCTCTTGCATTTTGTATTTTCAAGGGGAAAAACATGCTTTCTATTCTTGTAGCCTTTAATTGCAGACACAGATATTCTTATTTAACCAAATATGATCTCTCCAACATAATCAAATTTATGTAATTTTACCCATTTCATTTTAAAGCTTTCATTAATGACAGGCAAAGGCTTTTCCAACAGTGTTTTCTTCTGTCCCTCCCACATTGCTGGTTATGAGAGGGAGAGTGAATTGTTTGTATGCCCAACAGTAGACAATTATAGTTTTGATGAATTACAAAAATCTGGTATTTATTTTCTGACCTTTTCAATTATTTAAAAGAAGAGTTAAGAAAAAAACAAGGAAGAGGGAGGCATAAAATCACTAAATAACTTCTTCCCCAAAAAAACAAAAATACAAGTCTTTATAATCTGTTATCAGAATCACATTAATATAATGTGAATCTTCATTCCAATCCAGTAACTCTGGGAAGCACTCATTTTAGTATAATTTTAAGGCAATTATATTTCAAATAATTGTAATTATTGTACACTGACTAGACTCACTTCTCATGAGATGAGGGGATATATAAATTTGATTACTAAATAAATAACATTTCAACAAGCATTAACTATTTTGTTATATATAGATAATCCATAATAAATTCAATTGGGATTGATAACTCCATCACTGAGCAATCCATTTATTAAGCAAGACATCAGTGACTGCAACATATGTTTTTACTGGCAGCTTCTCCATTGATCCTGCTTGTTGGAAGCCACCTATGAAGCATTTAAATGGCAATCATGCTACAATTGTTCTTAATTGCAAGCTACGGTTGTAAAGCTACTTTTTTGGCCGTGTGGTAACTTTGAACTATTATTAAATGGGATAGTTAAACAAGGACCACCTTTCTGATTCTGAAATATGCATAACACCTGACATCAGTATTCTGCACCAACTCTAATGAAATATTCAGAAAGATATGAATGTTTCTTACTGAATAATGTTCAGTCTACACCATTCATGACAACTATTACGAATTTGTTGTTTGCAAGGAATAGTTTCAATATATGCTTCTCTATACCAAAAATTCCACTTATATTATTGATTTATATAGATTGCATATCAATATATTTGTAAACAAAGAAAATTAAAAAAATGCATAGAATAAAGTATTAAAATGTCTACTTTTAAAAAAATACATCTAATGAACAACTCAGAGCATTGAAAAGAGTTCTACTGAATTTAAGAACTAAAGGCCCGGTCCCACTGCACTTACGGATGCAAAGAGGATGTAAAATGTTAAAAAAAGCTTGCCATCCGTTGGAAACGCTATGCATCCGTTGTGTACTCATTGCATACGTGTTCATACGCTCTATCTATCAAGCATCCGTCCACTGCGATTTTCATCCGCGCAGGAAGTTTTTGAGCTGCACAAAACTTTGTGAACGGATGAACTTTCCGCCGTGTATGAGCAACAACGTTCTATGTCCGTTATCATCCGTTAAACGTCCGCTGTATCCTCTCTGCACCTCTGGGCATCCTCGCAACTCACATCCGCTGCAGCTGAAAATGGAAAGAGGGAGGAAAGAAAAAGGTACAATGGAACATTTATATATCATTAGTAGCACGGAAATAGAAAGGATGAGCAGTGAATGGTTTGCATCCGATATACATCCACGCAGCATCCCTTTCTTTCTTAGGCATCATACATGTCACTGCTTCATCTGCTATGTGTCCGCTTCACAATTATCCCCGTAACCCCTTCTGAGGTGTCATCCCCTTCCATCCGCTTTCATCCGCTAGGCTTCTGATGAACATCCGTTTAACATCCCCGCTACATACTACCGACGTCCGTTCTTTTCCATTCTGTTTATGCAAACTTCAACCAACTTTTTTTGGAGCAGATGACAACGGATGGAGCCACCCCTGAAATTTTGCTCATCCGCTGTGTCCTTTATGCAAACGTTTTGCGTCCATCAGCCAGTGGGACCGGGCCTGTAAAAGCTTAATTCTTCCACTTCACAATAAAATTTTTGAAAAAGAAACCTCTGCTTTATCAGAATATTGAAGTCTTCACAATTTAATGTAACAATTTAAGTAATGAGCTACGAACTTTAATGGTTCCAACAATGTTTCATAGGATACATTGTTTTTTTATTTTCCTCCAGGATTCTGAAAAAGTACGGTATGTTTACCTGTTGCTTTCTCAAAATGTTTACATGAACTCAAGTTTAGATGCCTCGACTTTCAAAAGTAAAAATAAGCTTCTAAAAGGACAGATTTGAAAACCCATTCTATGCATCAAACCAAAATAATTACAATGTTATACATGAATTAAAAATGAATCAAAATTTTAAAAATAAAAAACAGAGAAAGATGGAGAAATGCAAAAGTCTTTCCATATCCACCAGATTGCGTCTTACCACTAGCTTGGAAAGTTCCATAAGATTTCTCTGTCTAAGGCCTAAAATAATGATAAAGATAATCAATAAGATGTCAGATGTAATCACACTTGCCAAGAGAATAGAAGGCCTTCTAAAAAGGATCTTAACATTCAAATAGGCATGTAATCTGCTTTGCACTTGGATAAAATAGATTAAGGAGTAAAAAAAATATTCTGAGAAAAGTCAAGCAACAAACCACTTCTAATATTGCTGTCAAGAAAACTGTATGGACAACTTCATCCAGCAAAGATGGTACCTTTCAGAAAATTTTCAGTTAAACTGATCTCAAGTAGTAAACGTTTTTAAAGTTAAAACCGACTCTTAAAATAAAAGCTTGGTTTTGGAACTGGAAAAAATAGACAATATAGACTAGGTGGGCAGTTATTTTATTTAAAAACCCTGAAGTACAATGTCACTACCATATATTACTATTCAGTCAACTTTGCTTTATGTTTGAGAACAACTAGGTGGGCTTAGCAGAATGAGACACAAAACTAAACCACTGCCTCCTACAACCATCTCAAAGTTGGTCTGGACCAGCACTTCCCAAATCAATATTATATCATTTGGAAAAAAAAAAACTTATAGGAAGCAGATTACTATTTAAAAATAAGCAGTCTATTATTTATTAGTATCAGTGAAGGATATCTTCCAAGTCAAATACAAACTGGCCATACTTCCCAATTTTACCAGGAGAGTTAGAGTTTCCTGTATCTTTGCTGGCATTTTATGTCCAACCAGATTTTTTTAATTCAGATATAGTAGTAAATGAGCCTGCAAGCATTCTTGAGGTTATGGAGTAACATTAATCTGTAAATGCATACAAATTAATGGTTCTTAGTTTTTACTGTGGTAAGCTACAATGACATCAGATTCACTGTATTTGTAAATTAGGGCAATTTAAAATAGTTCTCCAAAAACACTAGAAACAGAACAGAATATATCCCAGAGACCTTTCATCTGCTGGTAATTTTAGCTTCTAACAAAGGCCTAACAAACAAGCATTCTTTTTACTAACCTATTCTTGACTGTGCTGCTGGAAGGTAAGCTTGAAGGAATAAGAAAACAAGAACATCCTAAGATCAGCACATCCGAAAAATTACTTACCTAATCAAGAACTCAAACAGATCTTTGCTCAGTTCATAAGCATACATTATTTCTCAATTCCATTTTGCAAACACAGCAAATCATTACTCCTGAGTCCAACCTCCTTTGATGACAGCAAAAAAATTGTCCAGCCCAAAATCAACTTACAATTTGGAGTGATAAGAGGGAACAGAAACCTTGGGCTTCATTTCATTAAGATTTCTGAAATTTTTCAACATGGCCCTGTCCCTTGTATAAGCTTGCTCAAGACTGTTTTTTCATGGCTATAGACCACTTCATTAGATATTGTTTTCATATGATAAGGAAGACTGAAGTTATCAAAGTTTGCATCAAAAATAGTAAAAATTTAGTCTTCTCTATTCAAAGAAAACACACAGATTATGAATATAGGTGGAACTCATCCTTAGAGAGAGGAAACTACTGAAAGGCACAGAGCAAATTTTAGATTAGTTTCTGATTGGCTTTCCTTAATTTAGAATTCTTTTCAGCACTTTATGTACACAAATGCATAATACAAAACTAAGGTCAAATCCGGATCTCCGGAAATGTTATCTTGTCCCTTCTGTTATCAATTCAGAGGGACATAAAGAAAGCTACAGCTCAACAATGGACTTGCCCTGGGTCCACTTTGGAGTACTCCCATATTGAAACAGTTCCTAACAACAGTCATCAGAATTAATTGCTAATTTAGATTCTAAAGGTTAAGATCAAATAAAAATTTACCATTCATCCACTTTGCCATGTTTGAGAACAATTTGATTGGCTAAGCAGACAAGATATAAGAGTCATCGAGCCTACTTATTACAGAAGAACTGATATCTGTTTAAATTAGTATGTTTTACAGCAACAAGTTCCATTATATACTGTAATTACACTGAGAAATATTGGGTATGCTGATCTATTACTGAAATAAAAAGATAAATCAAGCTTTCAGAATTCTTTAACTTTTAAAGGCTTTTAAAAGTTAATGCTATTAAGTTAATGCTATATGCTATTAAACCCAAAACACAAATTTTTAAGCATTGCAATTATTTCTAGTTTTCCATGTTCACTCAACACACTTTTTAAATGCTGACATAAACCTGCTTGTATCTAGAAGAAAGACTTCAGATTGTTATTAGAAGCTGTAGTTCTACACTGCTGTAGTCCTCATTTACTGACCACAATTGGACCTAACAACTCCATCACTAAATGATGCAGTCATTAACTGAAACATTACATGACCATGCCAAACCTGCATCAGTTCTGCTGGAGGTTATTAAATGAATCATCCACAGTTGTTAAGAGTGATACATGTCTCTGATTTGCAACTTACTGCCAGCTTCTCCACTGACTTTGTCAAATTTGGGTGCAAAGGTCACACACAAGTGGTGATCATGTGACCACATGGACAGTTTGTAAATTTTAGTACCAATTGTAAAACTCCTTTTTCACTGTCTTTGTAAGTTTAAATTGTTGATAAATAGGTGGACCTTAACTGTGGACTACCTATATTGATATCATCAGCTGGGGTCTTGATATTCTGTACTCTTTGTTGTCTGACATAAACTAAGGGTTATTAACTATATTAGACCACACTATAGTAACTCTAATCTGAAATCAAAATATGTACTATATATTTCACTGTTTTCAGTTCTGGTCTAATATATGGCACAAGAAGTAAAAGTAGAACATATCTAGTAGTTGTCATGGTATCCACAACTCAGAGACAACAACAGCCTTACTAGAACTTCCTAACTGCAACACACATCGAAACTTGCTCAGCATGATATGTAAATACAGACACTGATTTCAATTAGCCCAATTTTAATTGAATGGTTTGCATAGGAGGTTTTATGCTGACTTCAACCTGTATCTAGGACTGCTAGGGAAAGAGACTTGCTGCTTTATGCACCCTGAAAATTTCAAAACAGCATTTATTCACATCTGTCTCCAGACCTAGTTTTAAAAAAGTCTCTTCACTAAGTAGAATGCATAAGTAAACAGAAGTTTAGTACCTACGAAATGGAATACCAAGTAAAAAGAATTTTAAAAGCCAAACTGCGTAGATTACCTTGCTGGAGAATGCATAACATTCAAAAAAAATAAATCTTGTCTTTAGAATCAAAAAATCATTCATCAATTTCAATCTCCATGTAATTAAATCTAACAAGACAAATGTAGTCTCAAGAAAAATTCCAGCGTTGACTTTACCAAAATGTCAAAAAAAATGAGTACAGTTCAAGTTCTTCATCGAGCCAGTGAAATAAAACTATAAGAATTTGATCACAATTAGAAACATCTAGTTGGTTTCAAGCAAGGGGCAATTTGCATATAGTTCTCCAGCCATCCTATTCTTTTTCTTTTTTTTACAACCACAAAATAGTAAATTTTATCTCTGAAATTCTACAACACATTAAAATTCAGTAGCATGCTTTTTTAAAGTTTTTTTTACAACAATATAAAAGAAGATTATGTTGCCCATAGGCTTTAGTGTATTTATTTTGCTTTTTTAAAAAAATTAGCATGAAAACATAGAAATTTCAATCCTGTGTCACTGTCATACCTTTTCACATCTTGGCCATTTTTTTTAAAGTTTCAGCTGTAAAAATGTTTCCTGACTTTGGTCCTTCTAAAGATTGCACCAATATGGCCACCCTGAGCTCCACAGAGAAAAGTGTTGATATAAATGTAATAAACAAATAAATATGGTTTATTTGCTTGATATAAGTTTATAGTTAACTGTGACATCTAAATGGTTTCCTCTCTACAAAAGCAGTCGATACTGATGAACTTTTTATCAAGCTGTATGTTAACTATGTATAAAAAGGATGAGATAGTATTTAATCTAGCTAACAAAACTACTGCAATCACTATTTATATGTAGCTAAAAATTAGCTCTAGAAAACATAATGTTATAGATACATCTAAAATGTACATAGCCAGCAAACATGGTTTGTTTTTAAAAGAGACATTCATTTAAATACAGTCCCCTGTTAAAATCATTATGATTATACAAAAATTAACTTACTCATTATGAAAAATCATAACCATTTTACTTATAATCAAGAAGGGTGTGTACATTCTACAAGTAGAAATTCAATCATGCAGCATGAGATATAATTCATGTTACACTTTTAGATTAAAACTTCATGCATGGAATCAGTTATAAACAGTCAAGTGTACTGAAATGCCGGTTTAAAATGCAGTCTAAGAAAAATGACAGTTCAGCAGTAATTCAGTATGATGAAGTAAGCTCTTATGAAAGTTCATAAAATAGACCAGTCACCCAAGTGGTTTTTTAACTCTCATTATTTGACTACAAGTCTCAGGAGGGGGCAACCCTTACCCAACATTGTCTGAGCATAGGGGCAAATAGAATCAGGCTAGATTTATTCAGAGATAAGAAACTACCAGAAGATATCATGGCTAGATGGGCATAGTCCTCTATTTATGACAATTGCTATCAGTTAGTATGTCATTAAGTGAGTCATCCCATGATCTGATTTGATTTTATGATCATGAGTCACTATGATCATTAAGTGAACTGTATGATTGTTAAGTGAGTCCAGAATATCCAATAAGTGTTTTTTGACATTTTCCACTGGAAAACAAAAAAACAGTTGCAAATCATGGTCATGTAACACAGGATGTTGCATGGAATTGTAAATGTGAGACAGTTCCAAGTGCCCAAAATGCAGTTATATGACCGAGGCATGCACAATATTTTCTGATCCTTTACACAGGCTGTTAAGCATTATTTCTAAGGCTGTCATAACTTTGACCACTTGTTAAGCTCCTGGTGGTTAAGTGAGGACTACCTGTATGCCTACAAAGTCACCATGAACTGAATTCAACTGGAAGGAGACTTGACTTCTCATTTGACTTCATGTTTCAAAGACTTTAAACAAAATGCAGTAAAAGTATAAAGTGTGTGCCAGAATAATTATATTAAGTGGAATTGTTACTTAATACCCTCTGAACTAAATACGGGGTTAAGCAGAACAAGTCTAACAATCCTAAAACCTTCTTTAATTTATTAACTCCATTTCAATTAACAGAGGTAGTTAATTAGATTGCCTCAAGCCCAAGTACAATAGTACAGAAAAGCAAAACTTCAATTTAGAAAATAATTTAGAGCTAAATATGAAAAATAATTGAATTGATATTGTTCTAAGGAGAGAATGTAGATTTAAGCACACAGCTGTTTGATCTCTGTTGAGCTATTAAGACTTTGGATAAGTGAGTTTGCACCTGAGGTTAACACTTAAGTATTTTAACATGTGCACGCAATATAAGAAAATAAACACAGTAAAATCTCATTTTGAGTAAACGCTTGTAGAGATACCTGTTATTCCCTAACCTCCAATAAATATGAAAGTATGCCATTGCATGACATTAATAACTTCACTGAGGCAATGATATGCTATAGACGTTATAAAATTAAGGCATTAATATTGATATGAAATAAAATCAATAAAAGTAAAATCAATGTAAAATTATGTATGTACGTCATGTTGACTACTTCAAATACAATTGATCCATCCATTATTTGGTGGGGTGGGGGGAGCCTAAGGGGAAATTTGGTCATGGCATCCAAATGTCAAATAAATAGAGGATTATAAAATGAAACATTCATTGTAATAGAAATTTGAAGTGAAGATTCACCTAATTTATATTTCTTACCATTATACAATCTGCCTCCATTTCTTATTCAACTTGACTTACTTTCAAAAAAGATAAAGATAAGTAACTATGGCTTAGTGAATAAAGCTCAATCTATTGGAATTACAGACCACAACAGCTAAAATCGTATCACAAGCTAAAGAGTGATTTGTTGGATTTTGACTTGGTGTGAGAGTACTGCCTGGGTGTGCATCAGCACATATTTCCCAAACAATTAGGAGGAAGAATAAATTACAGGAAAGTGAGGTATAAATCCAGTAAGAAATTATTTGAGTTTATCTTGTTATATGACTGCCAATAACATTAATGAGTAAACCCTTCATTTTTAATATCTGCAATACAGGATTCTTCTTGGCATGAGAGAATTATTTGTGATTCTCTTCACGCTATCTAATACATCTAAATTTAACCAAACATTAGCCAGATTCTACTCTTGAAACTGTTCCCAATCCTTGCTTTGCCAAACAAGAACTGCTTTCTCTGCCTTGCATTACTGTCACCCTCGGAAAGGTGTGTCTTTTTCCAAACCACTTCCTGCTCAGTCTGAAGGACTCTGAACTTCTGCTACAGAATCACGTGGTTGCCCTCTGTGTAGGCAATGATTGTCAGAGGAAAATCAGCACATTCTTCAGCTAGAATTTTTGACCTTTTGGGGACATGAGTAGTGGACTATGGTGGCATACTGCAGGAGGAAAAAAGGCTACCAAAGTAATGTACCATTTTTCCGTAGTTACCCAAACAACTCTCAACCACTTTACAACAAGGAGCAAGTTCACAAACAACACTCAACCAGTTTATAACAAAGAGCAAGTTCATTGAAGTCATTCAAAACACCAGAGCAGGGTTCACAAGATAGAGCTTATTTATCATTTCAAAGAGCAAAAGAAAGGTTCCCACGCAAGAGTCTGCTCATTCAGAATTTGTGTACAGGGCAAGCCAGCCTCTTGTAGGCTGTATCATCCAATTTCTATTTCATGCGGATGTTTCATGTGGATACTCGGGATTTATATAGACCTAGCAATTAAAATGTTGGCGTCTTGGAGTTTTAACTGCCCTGTCAAACCTTGCCAAGAGAGGTATATGGAACAGTACAGTACAAGTAAAGGGAGTGGTCAAAGTACACATTACTTGCTTATCTGTATCACAAGCTTTAACAGCACATGCAAGTGGAGTTGGGTAAATATCTGCAACAATAGGCAAGCCTTTAAAGACTCAAAGTAATCAAGTTATGACTCATTTCTGCTAAGTTACTCTGAAAACCAGCTAAAACACAACCTCAAAGTCTTCAAACATCTAATTTTCATTTATTCCAAGTAAAAAAAAAAGATTCAGGAATGTCAGAACAGACAATAAAAGCTTTTAAGAAAAAGCGGTGAGTTTCCACCTTAAAAACAGTGAAAGCAATTTAAGTTCCTTCATAGAGGCATGAAATTCTGAGAGGAAGAACAAGGATTACTGAGCTCAGACTGTCTTTTTGAAAAATTGTTTCAAACACTGCACTTTTGAATTTGTTTTTTTAAAATGTGCTTATTGTAAAGCATTTGCAAATTAGGATATTGTACAGAATCAGTGCCACTTTTTATTTCATACTATTCAAGGATGCTAACTTGAGTATCTTGGATCTAAAATTCAGTACTTGGGTACAAGTGCCTTGAACTTCAATTCAATGGGCTTTACCTCATATATCTTCTCTAAGGGGCAAAAAAGTTACCTCACAGATGCCCATTGCAGGTTGCATTTACCTCTGAATGAATACTTAAGGCAATCCTACTTTAAAAACCCAACATCATACTCTCTGCCACCATTTCTCTCTCAAAACTACTGGAGACATCTGGTTGAGAACGACTTTTCACAACCCCTTTCGAAGTATAGAACTTCCTTCCAAAATCAACAGGCAGAACCTTTGCGGGATCCCAGTAATATGGGCCAACCCTTGTCAGTTATTTGCTGGCGCCGTTTGCAGCTTCCAGCTGGAAGGGTGAGGAGGAAGCCCATCCTCCAAACCACTCAGGTAACTCAAGCAGAAGCAGCGACAGGTGTTTCCGCCGTCCCTTCGGCCGAGAACAGCGCCCCACCGGGACGCCACCCGTCCTCCCACCCCCCCAGCACACACGCCCTCCCCCGTTTGGGGGAGGAGGGGAGGGTCAGGGGGGCCGCGCGCACCCTCNGGCGGGGGTGGGTGGGGAAGGAAAGGGAAAGAAGGTGAGGTTGGGCGCTCCATTTTGGCGGCAACGAAACCCGAGTGTTACTCACAGCCATAGCGGGGTCTCTGCAAGGCCGGCGAAGGGGGCTCCTCATGCTGCATTCTCTTCGGCGCAGCTGGGAGTTCTGTCCAAGCTGGAACAAACTTCGCGCGGGATCGCCGCTCCCCCCACCCCCGTAATCCTCGTTTCCCGGAGGAGCACCGCTGCAATCTTTAAACCGTCCTGTAGCCGCCGCCGCCGTTGCTGCTCTCCGAAATGCGGGAAACACACTCGCACACGCACAGCAGGGGGAGTTGCCTGTTCCTGGCGTCTTCCGCAACAGCCCCAAAGGCGGTCTCGCTCGTCCTGGCGGCTCTTGCAATCCCCTGCCGACCGGAGGCGCGCGCGTCTCGCCGCGGCGCGCGAAAGAAGTTCGGGGCAGCCTCCCCCACGGCCTCCGGATTCGCTGCCGCGCTCTTTTACCTGCTCTGCTTCCAAGCTGCGCCTTCTCGGTCCGCGCAACGCCCGGGTGTGTGTGTGTGTGTAACCGCCTCCCGGGCGCGCTCAGCTCTTTTGCTGGGGGAGGGGGGGCAAAGTGAACTCTTCCTCCGCCCCCCAGCTCGGGNGGCGGGGGGGGGGGCGGTGGCTGAGGCTGCTCCACAGCGACCTCTGCTGCCCGCAACAGGCGAGGCGAACGGGTCGGTCGAGCCCCTTCCTCTCCTCCTTTTGTAATCTGCATAGGCGATTTTGCAGGAGGTCACGGAGAGCTTCTGGGCTCTCGGACTTCCCTTCCCCTCGCCTCAGCTCGGCCGCGTGGCTTTTAAGGTTTGCATGCTGAGCAACACGGGGATACACAACATCATTCGGGTGTTGTTTCATCCTATTTCTGTCCCAGTTGCTCGGTGACAGGAGAAGAACTCCTTTCGTCGTAACTATTTGACCAGTGGGTCAAACGCTATTTAAAATGTTTCTACACATGTACAGAAGATAAACCTTCATTCATGAACTTATCCCACAACTGAAAAAGCGAGGCTCTAAACTGGCGCCCTCTAAATACATTCGCTGCCATTGTCCCAAAGGTGCTTTATTTTCAAAAGGCAATTGGAGTGTTTTTTTTTCCCTTGGAAGAAGACCTTTCGTTATTGATTTGAGGTAAAACAAATGCTCCCCAATCTTGACATGCCTCTGATCACAGTCACAGCTTGGTAAGAATGTTCCAGTTATGTGTTTGATAACAACCATCCACCTAATCTGTGATCTTCCCTTTCTTCTGTTTTCCTCAGCGAAGTCAAGCAGAATTACCTATTCTAGTGCATCATAGATTCATCCACCCACACAGACCTTATGTGATACCAATTTCCATAGCTACTGGCTAATTGGACCATTAGCCATGTGTTTAGAGATGATGGAAAATTAAACCCAATACATCTGGAGGATATGAAATCAGAGCTTGAGAGTAAGGACTACTAAAGTCAACAATACTGATTTTTTTTCATTAGGTATATTTGGGGTAGACTGCAGAGTACAAAAATATTTAGAAATCAGAAGATATGTTTTTCAAAACCTTTCTATCATGTAATATAATTATAATAATTGCTTTTAGAAATTAAGCCAGGGTTTAGTTTTGAGAAAATAAGAATGATCCTGCTTGTAGAACAGTTCATCATTAGTTAGAATGATGTAACAGATTAATTAGCTATTTTTGTTTATTTTGCTTTTGTTTGGCATTATAATCCATATTGGACATCATGCTAATCATCTTTGGTTTTTTAAGTACAGATTAAAGAATAAACCATAACTGGCTGATTCAACTTTAAAAAAATATTAGGAAAAATAAAGTTCACATTATTGATTGGCATGATTTAGCCCTGACAGAACCTTAAAATACTTCATTCTGTTAGGGCAAGAGTCTTCAAACTTGACAGGTTTAAGACCTGTGGACTTCAACTCCCAGAATTCATGAGCTAACATGACTGGAGGAGGAATTCTGGGAGTTGAAGTCCACAGGTCTTAAACCTGTCAAGTTTGAAGACCCCTGTGTTAGGGTTAAAGAAGCAAGAAACAGATACTAGTCTGCAGATTCACTAGCTAGTGAATTATAATGAACAATCAAAGTAAAATGAGATTATGTTGTATCCATAGGGGAGTAGCTGAAGTTCATACAATAGTGCTTCATTGTTATACTAGACATAATCATACTGCTGCCCAAACGGTAATGATGGTTGTTGTATGATTGCAGCTTTAGGCTAAGGTAGACCTTGTTAGAAATAATCACCCAGGGAGATAAGATCCAGGAACACACATTCTTGTTTACCAGACAAATGAGCTTTGTCTCTCATCTGAATAGAATATTTTATCATTCTTTCAGTAAGTTATTGACATCTGCCTTCTCCAAAGCAAATCTTTCAATAAATTTTGAAAATGATTACTCAAGAAGTATTTGGGAGGGAGCAGTTGAATCATCAATCCAAGAATAGAATTATAAGAAATATATATTTAGAAACAAGAAAAAACAAAACAGGACAAGAAAAAATGGGCATGACATTCACATGATTTCTAAATTCAAAGTTTTTTTTTTAGTGTGACTATACCCACCGATTCCAGAATTTAGTTAAATCTGAACACAAGACACAAGTTATTAGCTATAACCATTGAAAGCATTTGAAACTATTTTTTGTGATCTAGACTGGAACCATAACCTCAATTTTAAACAAACCACAGTTTGGGTATTTGTGGCTTTGGCAGAAGATCTTCAGTATAGCTTTTCCACATACGTTAGCATACGCCCAATTTCTTTTGAATGCAATACACATATACTTTTGCAGGTCAATAACAGATTTCAGCAAAAGATTGAATATTTCTTGCAAAAGAGCATAGATCATAAAATGATCTTTAATCATGCCCATTCATGTAGGATTTTGACAGATAAGATTTCTGAACTTCCATCTATATGCTGTGGATTGAACTAATTGCATGCATGCATATATGACTAGTTGTGCCTAAACCATATGACATTAGTATCTATGATAAACTCAACAATTGATGGTATAATTCAGAGTTACAATGGAAGCTGACCCATGCAGAAGAGATGAAGGTTATTCAATATTGCATTGGGGAATTGCCAATCTTTCTCCTTCCATTTGTGTTAATGCTGTAATTCTTAGAATTCTTTGCTATTATGCTGCTCTGGTGATTCTAGAAGTTGCAGTTGTTAACATTCTTTAAGTGGAAATTTAAATTTTCTAAACAGCTCAATATACAGTTGATTCTTTGTTCAGATCCTGCCAGTCTATTGATTGATAGACTGATTTTGATAAGAATTTTCCTGTATGCATGTTTTATTAAAATAATACGTATAAGTAATCTCTACCCTCTCCCATCTGTATTTTTAAAAATCTTTACACATAGTTTTGCATGTCATGACTGAAGAAACTTTTCAAAGTAGAATGGTCGTGTTTCCTCTCATGTTTTTTTCAGAAACATTATGAAACACCAAAAGAGGAACTGCAATATTTGAAAAATATATAAGCCAAAACACATATTATTTAAACAGAATTGAAAAATCTAACAGCCCAGAAATTTTGCATTTAGAAGCTGCTACTGGTTGAAATTCTTAAGTAATTTAAATAAGAATGAAACAAATGATGAAAGTTATTAGAAAAGTTTATTGGTGACATGTGTGTGTTATTGTTGCTGTTACAATACACATGTTTCATTATGCTAAAATTAGTGCATTTGCATTTTAGAGATTCTTTTACCCTTTCAAAAATCAATGTCTTCAAATTATAGAAAATATAAATGTTTTACTTTGGTTTTTGCATATGAGTAAAATAGTGGCTTGTTACTCAAAAATCATTTGTTTGCAAAGGAGTCAGTTGTTTTTTGGGAATGGCTCTTTTATGCATGATACAGTGTGAAAATTAACTTGATGACCTTTAGATATCAAAAAGAATGTTCTGATGTTTTTTGTCACGCAGTTGATTAAATCTAAAAACCAAAGCATGAGACTGAGATTGTTTTGCTACTCAAATATTTATACAAATTACTATGTGTTTTAAATTTTATTTATTGCAAAAGGGCAGAGTTATGTATACTTACTAAGATAGTGGTTTATTCAAAGCACTGTAGTTAAATAAACATAATCTGTAACTAAAAGTCAATATTTATAATGCTGGTTTTTTTCTTACTCATGAAATAAAATGAAAAGCAAATAAAAACCCTCATATTAAATCATAGCTAGCCTAATTACAGTTGTTGTATTGCAGCATTTGCTTGCTAATTGTTTGTTTGCTTCTGGTTGTCTTCCTGAGATGGTCAAATTTAGGAATTTGATAGTTTCATCTGCAAAGCTGGTCTCTGCATGATGCAAATTCAGTAAACAGGCTTTTAAGAGTATAAGAAATGGAAATGAGCATTGAAAGGTGGCATTATTTCTTCTGACTCATTTCACATTTTCTCACATTAAAATTGCAATATTAAATTGCTCTAATTGAAGTATACACAATCTGTTTGAGAAAAGAAGGTTGTGCTTCTGTTGCTTGATCTCCTTGTGAGGCAGGTTAGTGAGCAAAAGTTTTAATCCACTTGGTGGCCTTGCTACTATTTGTTTTCTTATTCCAAAGAATCTTTAGAATAATTAACCAATTTAATTTATACCTGTTCTGTATGAAAATAGTTTACTCCAAATTCGCTAAGAAAGCCAGCATAGGGATTGGTTCACTAGGAACCAATCCAAAGGAACCGCCAAAAGGCGGTTAAAATCAAACTAATGTCATTGGCTACCAGCCGGCAAGGAAGCTGCAATAAAAGGCTGCCGCGGCTGAGAGCCCAAAACCACTAGTTTTCTGTTTATCTTTACTGTTGCAAATAAAGAACTTTTACTGTTGGACCCCGGTTTTTACCTCGCGTTTTTCCGGACGGTAACACTGGCGACGAAGGTGGAAGATCGTCCTAAAACGCAAGACTGCAACAGCGGCGAAATTGAAACCCAAGGGCTGAAAGCGATGGCCGGAATAATGCACTGCCTGGCACCCTTCACGCCCAATGAAGAGTTTGATTGGGAATCCTAATCGTAGACCATTTCCAAAAATGTACTTGGAAAGTAAACGAGATGGTAAGAAGAATCTCAGACCAGCATAAGAGGGCCTGTCTTTCCTTAACGCATTGCGGACCGCTAATGATTTTCAATTAAGCCCAAGGCATTAGCGAAAGCTCAGAAGAGCGTAAAACAAATGACCTGGCCCGAACTCCAATGGAATGTTTGAAGGTTCATTACGCACCAGCAGTGGTGTCAAATCTCATCAAACAGCATGAAATTCTACCTAACGGGACCAAAAAAGAAGACGAGACCATCGCTGATTTTGTGGCAGGCCCTCTGGACCAACTGGGGTAAGCATGGTGAAAAAAAGTTCCTGAACTTAGAACGAAGCGATGCGGATCGAGTAAAATATCGGGTTTACAGAGACTCTAATTTACAAGCAAGCTGCTAAATAAACCCAACATAAACCGTAGCCGAAGCATCGCAGAAGCCCGCAGCGCAGAAGCGCGAAAAAGTCAGCAGCACACAAATGGAAAAAAATGAACGCGAAAACACGAAGCGAGCCTAACTAATGGGAAGAAGAACTTAAGGTCGCAATTAGACAGGTGCACCCAAATTACACGTTGGAAAGAACCCGACTCCCTCCCACCCGTTTCCTGAACATTTTTGAAATCGGCAACCTTAGTCTTAACGCAAAAAAATTTTTCAAACCGGGGACCCCTTATGGCTTCCAGGCAAATCACACAAAAATTACCAGGCCCCGTCCTACCGACTAACCATATGATGATGGCAAGGGAATGGAAGTGGCACATAGACGCAGCTTCGTTCCAGAAGCATTGGAAAGAAATACAACTCACACCAGAAATAATAAAAAACGAACGAAAATCAAGAACCAAAAGAGGGGGGGAAATACAAGAAAATAATAAAGAACAATTTGGTAATAAACCCAGAAACAATCTTAACAAGACCAAAAAGAGCAAAAAAAAGAAACTTACGGTTAGATGAAACTTGTGGGAAAAAATCCAGTCGAAGGGCCAGCCAAGCCTTAGCTCGACCTGACCCGGAGAAACCCAGGAAGGGAGCGGTCGAAAACCACCGGCCTGAGAAAAACTCAAGCGGTAGCAAAATGGCTGACTCACCTTCCAGGCGTTCATGGAAAAGAGCCGGAGAAACAGCAACGCCGAATCCGAACCGGTTGAAGTCTCCAGCGAAAAATGAACCGCAGCAAGTCCAGTAGAAGCTGTCCAAAGAAAGAAGCCCCACACCTAACCTGCGCGACTAACGTCACCACGTAGGACTAAACGGCAAGAGGGGAGGGGTGTTCTGTATGAAAATAGTTTTACTCCAATTCGCTATCTGGATTGGCTAAGAAAGCCAACATAGGTATTGGTTCACATAGGAAACCAATCCAAAGGGAACCGGCCAAAAGGCGGTTAAATCAAACGCAAATGTCATTGCTAGTTAAGCAGCAGGCAACCGTATATAAAGGCTGCGCTAGAGCCAAACTGTTCCGTTTATCTTTACTGTTGCAAATAAAGACTTTTACTGTTGGAACCTGGTCTACCTCGCGTTTTTCCGGACGGAACAATACCCAACATGCAGGAGCTAAAGACAGCTACATGTCATTTGCTTCTGTTATTTTTTTCTTAACAGCAATAGCCCAGGTTGAGCTAAGAGAGTTGGTAGCCCAAAGTCACCCAGTGAACTGCCATGGCTGACAGAAGACTCCACTAAACTGGCTCTTAAATTTTAGAAAATTATTAGTGCCTGAGAGTTTAGGAATTAAGTTTGCTCTTTATTTCCTCTAACATGAAACTCCAAAAATTTTTTACTCCAAAAATTTTTTTATTCTGAATTATTGCATGCTTATCTGGTGTCTTCCAGTATGACATATAACAAGAGAAAATAGCTTCCATACATTATAGAGAAGGAAATTAATTTACTTCTGTAACTCACTAAGGCAGAAAGAATCAATAAGCCATGGATTATAGTTAGTGTTATGTATATTCAGTAAAAGTCATGATTTACAGGTATTTATATCACACTAAGCCAAAAATAAACAAAATGTGTCCTGTTTTATATTTTGGAAGCTGCTTTATGAATATTTGGCTTTAAAATATAGTATGAAAACTTTTTGAATAAAAATAATCTGACTCAACTTTAGAAACACCCAAAGGAAAAAATAGTTGTGTTATAACAGTCTTAAAAGTTTGGCTTGAAAGAAATCTTAATATTCATAGACAATGCTTTATAAATCAAGCATGGAATTCTATGGCACATATTCAATCAACATGTTACACAAGACTTTGCTGCTGTTCAGCTTCCACCAAGCCACTTGATCTTTCCTTTTTGAATTTTGGTGTCAGTAGTATATGAATCTTTGAAACAACAAAGACAGTTAACCTCTTGCATATTTAAAACCAGAAATAAAATCAATAAACTATTCCAGCTCTATCAGATCATCAGACAGTTTCTCCTTGTAAAATTCAAATTATCTGTAAAATTTAAAACCCTTTTCTAATATGTTCCCCAATTTATTTCACATTCATCCAATTACCAATTTTATTCACCTTCTCCTATTCTTCATAATGGGTGAATTACTTTGCAATGCCACCTCGTCCAATGCGTATCTGCCTCCAGCTCTTTGATTCCTGCTTATTTTCCATTTATTAACTTTGTCCCATTAATGCCTTCAAACCTTTTCTAAATTAATGTATTCTGTTATCACAAATTCATACTGGAAAAGTACTCAGTGTCAATTAATCAAATCAAAGTCCTCATAAGTTCTGGCTCCCAATCTATTGTATAATAAAAGTTGGGCTGATAGCTAGCCTCAAACCATGGTTTGTTATAATCCTTGATTTAATGTTTCAGTTCACATTACTTCATGTCTTGTATTATGGATTTGCTTTATAAATCCAAATAAACCATTTATGGAACAGGACAACGCCTAACCTATGCTAGTGATTGGTTGCAAGTTGACTGTGCTATAGGGCAGTGGTCGCCAAACGATGGGCCGTGAGAAAATTTTGGTGGGCTGCAGAGAAATCTCACCTCCAGAGCACCTCCCTGAAGCAATTAATCCAGGCTGCTCAGAAACATAAAGCTGCACCGCCCACAAAGCACGCGGGAACCCTCCCCACCCACTCACTCCTTACCCAGCAAACTTGCCTGCTAAATTGCTATTTTTCCTTTTTCCGACCATCAGCTGTTCTGCTGTGTTGGGAGATTTAGATGAGCTAGGAAGCAGGAAATGGTTGGATTTCTTGCTTCCTAGTTAATCTTTATAGATCTTCAGCTCTGCTTTTAAGCACAGCCAAACCTCCCTTAGGACTGAAGTTTCTATTATTCAGTACAGACTCACAGCAAGCAAATTTTATGTGACAGACTCAGGTAGCTGATGGCAGATAGATAGATCACTGAATGATTCTGTGAGCAACTCAATCTGCCTACCTGCTTTGCCTGATTTTGGGTAAAAGTTTTTTTTATAAAAAAATTCAATACTTATATAAATATTTATAATATTTACATACAAGCCATGTCCACAAATTAGGCCACATCCACAGAACCGGTTAGTGGTCCCTGGGATTTAAAATTATGAGTTTGGTGGTCCCTGAGGTCCAAAAGGTTGGCGACCCCTGCTAAAGGGTAAGGCTATTAGATATGAATTACAGTCTTCTGGAGCGCCCCTAGATGGCAGTTAAAAGGTGGAACTTTAGGTATCACTTTGCTAGAGGTGCCTTATATAGCCCAGCTTGCTACATGTGAGATAGCAGAACTATTTACAGGTCACAAGTAGAACACAAACAAATGTATTAAAACATTGTTAATGTTTGAATGAATTATCAATATGTTAGGTCTTTGTTAATTGAACATATGTAAGTATTGCATAAATAAATAATGCATTTTTATTCTTTGGTGCAGGAGGCAATAAGACCCAGGAGGTAAAGAAAAGAATAATGGAAATATGAGTGAAAATATGCAGATTTCTGAGCCACTCAAGATTGTTTGTCAAGCCACAACATAGAGACAACTAAAGCTGAAAGCAAAAAATACATTGGAAAAATGGCAGACCCACACTCTTATTTTGAATTGGCTATGCTGGAGATGTTTTTGAGTCACTTTATGATCAGGGAAAATTCATTCAGCCCGTGTGCAAGAAGCCATAATTTGTTTCAGAAGCAAACAAAAATATATTTGGCTTAATAAATGTTTCAGCTGTGTATTCTTCATTTCATCCACTCTTAATATGCAGAGAGTTTCATTATGTAGTTAAAAAAATGAATTAATTCGTTTACAGAAAAACATGGCCATATGAAGACAAAGGATCTGAAGAATATAGCCTGTAGCAATAACTCAGCTTCTGCCTTCAACAGTTCTACTGTATTAAAAAATTAAGATTTTTTTTTGTGAGAACAACTATGTAGAAGTGTTCATATGGTATGTATAGTATATGAGGATCAGATCTATACCATGCAACTCTCATGTCTCCAAAATTGCTGTAGTCATATAGAGAATGAATTAAATTTGAGTAATAAAGAACATGATGGAACAGTGAATGGTTAAAAGGAAAGTTTGTTTTTTCTTTTCTTCATTTATGTCTGATTACTTAGAAAATCACTGCAGTTTTCTTGGCAAGGATTTCAGAAGTGGTTTGCCATATGCTTCCTTACCAAGATTGAGAGAAAGATATTGCTGGCTTTATGACAAAGGAGGACTAGAACTCACAAGCTCCTGGTTTCTAACCTGATGTCTAAATACTATGCCAAAGTCTTTCATTAACTACGGTAAGTTTAGTTATGCTTATTTTTTCATGGTGTGTGTTTAATTTCTGTTGCTTAATATTTCTTATTTCTTAAATGTACTTTCATAATATTGTTTATCCCAAAGAGAACTGTGAAGAACACGTGAATACATATGATAGCTAAGTAGATGGATAATATTTTTTTCTTGGAATATGGTTTATTTTAATTATGACTGGCTGAAGAAACCATAGCTGCCAAAAAGCAATGGTCTGCAAAACACAACAGCTATTCATACATCATACAAAATACATTAGAGTTTTGTATGATGTGTGTACTCACTGTATTTTGTTTCCCCTAAACAACCATTTTATTTTAGAAAGTGCCATGGATTACCATGTAAAGCTCATGACTAAGTTGCACATTATTTAAATAAATCGCTAATTAAGCAAACTGTATATCCTAAGAGTAGGAAACTCCAAGAAATAATGCATCAAGCAGTCCTGGGGATGAGATCAACCACTTATTCTTATTGGCTTACAACTGCATCTGGAGTAAGGAAGAGAAGCAGGCCTATCAAACTGGTGGCCCACAGGCCAGATGTATCATGCACAGGCCACACCCAGCCTGGCTCCGCAAAGGCAAAAAAATCTTGATACATCACGATAAGTCACATGATGGAATTGAGTTTGACACCCGTGGCCTAAAGAATCACTGGGAAAAATATATATTTCCCAACTTCTATTGGAGCACTTAAAAACTAGCCAAAAAGTTTGGATGATTCTATCCATTGTAAACTGCCTATAGCCAAGTAAAGCCACTATGCATCTGGATTCCTTTATTCCACATTCACTATTCATTCAAGGCTTATAGGATAACCTGGGGGATGTAAGTGAGGATGCTGTATGTGCTGAGCAGGTTAGCTCTTGTTATTTTTCAAGAAGCCCCAAGAGTAAGACAGTAGAGCTAGGGTATGCATAAAGACAGTTCATGCAAACAATTTGCAAATCCATTACACCATCTCCTTACAGGATAGCTTATAAGGACATGACACAAAAGCTTGGTGGAGACAGGTCAGATTGATTCCCTGTGTCGATCACCCTTTCTAAATCAGGCATCCTGCATGATTTCCTTCTATAGGTAGTTCAGAGTCAAAGAAGTCCTGTTCCCAAAGGTTCAATTACATGCTACTGCTTTGTTCAGATATTCTCATTGACAAGGATTTGTTTTGGGTTAAGACATTGGGCTGTCATCCAGAAGGCTGGCACTCTAGGCCTGAGCACCATGTTACAGAAAGAACTCTCGTTACTTGCCTCAGCTCCTGCCAACCTAGCAGTTCAAAACCATGCAAAATCAAAGCAAATAGATATAGAGGTACCACTTTGGCGGGAAAGAAGCAGTGATCTGTGCACCTTAGTGTATAATCATGCCAGCCACATGACTACAGAACTGTCTTTGAACAATGCTGGCTACAAAACGGAGTTCAGCACCCTTCTCTAGTTGGATATGAGATGGACATGACTGGACAGGAGAAACATTTACCTTTTTTTTAATACATGGTGGTCACTGAACACAACTTCAAATAGGCAACCTTGCTATATTATTATGTTATGCTCAGCATGTCATTTCAATCATGAGTTTCAGTATGTTATGCAAACTCAGAAAACTGACTTGAGAAAACCATAGTTTAATTATCCAAGGTGATACATATAATGCAGAACAAGCAATACAGGGACTTTTCACGCTGTCATAAAAGCTTAAATTGCCAAAAATAATTGTTAAAGTAACATTTTGATATATCACACACATAAGAATTGGCAGACATTATTGGGCAATATTACCAGTGATTGTGCAAAAATTAATATTGTAGCCTGGCAGCTAATTTCTTCAGATGAATCAGGTATCAACCTTGCTGTCAACCAAAACCAAGCATTTAACAGTGAGTGCCATACCATGTGCATTAATCAAACAGGTGGCCAGAAAGTAGGGGCAGGCAGGCACAACACAGGTTATGTAGACAGTACACACAGTGTCAGGCATAAAGATCTCAAGTGCCTATATACAAGGTCCCTTCCAACTCAGATTATCTGTTAAATCTGTCTGTTAAAGGTATGTTTCTTTGAAGCTCCATCTGGTGATCACACTGCAGACTTCACTTCTGAACACCTTCCGCCTCTTCATTTATGTTAAGGACGTTATGAAACAAGCGCTGACTAGTATTGTCTTGAATAGAAACAATTCTCCATGCGTTTTTCTGCTCACACCCTTCCTAGTGCTCCTACTTTCAAATTCTCATTCTCCACAATGAGGTATTGCTGTACTTTCTTCTGTAATTCTTTCTTCTGCAATGAAAAACTGGCATTACTACTTCCATGGGGAGTTGCTGTTATGCAATGCAGTGGAGTTGATCAGTCAGCTTTTCTCAATCTTGTGCCCTTGAGAACTGCATGGCTGACAGCCAATTGGGCTGACAGGGAGTGGAAGGTACTAAATACGAAGTGGAAGAGATGAAGAAATAAACTTGCCTCAGGCAAATAACTATTTCATATTTTCTGCTGTGTGTGTGTGTGTGTGTGAGAGAGAGAGAGAGAGAAAGAGAGAGAGAGAGAGAGAGAGAGAGAGAGAGAGAGAGAGAGAGAGAGAGAGAGAGAGAGAGGTGGGGGAGAGGAAAGTATCACAATAGTGGAATGGCTATGTCATCATAAATATGGAATGAAAAACAAGTTCCTGATATATCCCTCCTTTGACTGGAATTAGAAAGGAAAGACTTGGTTAAACTACTCTGATTAGGAAGTTACAGCTGATCATGGAAATACATCTTCTCCCTTTTCTTCTACTTTCCTGGGAATACTTTCTGTATAATTGTGTCTTAATTTTTCTGAAAGTTTTGGGAGGACATAGGGTCAGTTTTGGAGATGATTTCACTTTGAATGAAGCCTGAAAGTACAGGAATAGAAATTCTTCTGCATACAATGCACACTTTTTAATAAATTCCATTGATGACATAATTGCAGAGGGGGAAATAGATGGAAAGAGCCTGACAGAGCCAACTTGGAATGTCTCTTTCTTTGCAGTTATTGTTTGAACCAGAAAGGAGGAGTGCAAGAAGTGCTGGACAGAAAGTGCACAATGGATCTGAATTAATTATTTTTTCTTTTTCCAGCTTTCCATGTATAATGATTTCCAGCAGAATGATGAGGAAGGAGTGATCTATTTTGATATATGGTTTTCTGCACATGAAAATGATACATGGTATACTTGGATTCAGGATTAAGAATTCTTGGTCTAGAAGTCAAATCTACATATTTTGTTTCTAAACATGTAATCCAAAACATTATCTTAAAAATAATTCCAATTAGAATCAAGTATTCTTGTATTTGTTTTCAGACCTGTCTTGGAATGGAAAATAACCAGCATAATTTAGCCCTTTTTAAAAGCAAGTATAAATGTTACTAAGCAGAAAAGAAAATGCTCATCTATTTGAATCTATCATCTGATGCAATTTCATGCCCTTCCATTCTTATCTTTCAATCAGGATGTACCCATCATTTCTGTAAGGTAAGGAAAACTGCAAAATACATATATACATAAGTTATGAGGCTTCAAACATGCTGCCAGTCTTTGAACCTAATATATTCTAACTAACTTATATTTGAGTGTGTCTCATACATACACAGCTCTCATTTTAATGCAATTCCATTTTCATTACACAGTCTGATGGGAAGTTTGGTTCTATGGGAAAAAAGGAGTTCTAATTCCCAGGCCCATTGCCTGGAGAATTATCTTCGGAGAATTAGAAACTGAATATCTCTCAAAGAGGCTGAAATGCATCTCCAAGCAGACAGGGAAATCTAATTAACATTCCAAATTCCCTCCCACCAGGGTACAAAAACTGAATTTGTTGTGCAATATTTTGCATTTAAAGAAAGGCCAAAAATTACCTAATCTGACATTATGATTGGAATCAATAATGTTTGGGTGAGAGGCAGGAATTGTAGATGTGGCAGTCAAGCAAGCAAATGTTTGCTAACAATAAGTTCAGTAAGTCTAAGCAAGCGTTTGCAAGAGAAATTTGGAAAAAGTGATTGAACTATAGTATATATAAAGAAAGAAGTATATATTCCTTGAACAGCTTGAACTAATTTACTTTTTCTGTAAATTCCTGGAGACGGGTGGTGATTTGGACCCCTCTACTGGATTGTAACCAACATTGATTATGCTAATTAGGGATAGTCTCTTTACCAACATCTGGGAAACAATATTATTCATTTCTGCTCCAAGTTGGAAATAACTATCTTACTGCAGGCCTCTCAAGTTATCCAGAGAAACTGTTAAAGAGACAGAATAAACACAGTCCAAGATATGGTTTACAGATCAAATTGCTAGAAGCTCTTTGAATGCCAAGAAGAGATCATTGATATCTATCTATCTATCTATCTATCTATCTATCTATCTATCTATCTATCTATCTATCTATCTATCTCATCTATCTATCTTCTGGAGTAAGTTACAGGTAGTCCTTGACTTATGAATGATTGTTTAGGCCAGGAGTGTCAAACTCAAGGGCTGAGGGCCAGATCTGGCCCATAGGGCTGGCCTGGAAATATCAAGGGACTGGCTGCAGTGCCTCTGGCAGCTAAAATGGGCCACATACATTCTCCCCCACCCCCCGCTTCTTGTTTTCACTCTCCATGGCCTCCTGCAGCAATCTGCCGGGTGAAAATCAGCTGAAAAATGGACCGAAAACAGACCAAAGCGGGCCCGAAAAATGGCCCGAAAATGACCAAAAATGTCCCGAAAATGAGCCAAAAATGACCCCAAAAAAGCAGGCCAAAAACCAGCCCAAAATGGCTATTACTTATGGCTATTACATTGAACCTGCAGTAACACGATCACCATGTGTAACCATCAGAGTTGACTTCTGACAAGCAAAATCAGTGGAGAAGCTGACTGAAAGTTACAATCATGGGCACATGATGTCATGCTTAACAACCATTGGTGAATGGCTTCATGACCACAGCTGTAATTGATGTTGTAAATTAGATGCAGTCATGTGATATTTTTACTATAAAACTGTCACTTAGTGATAGAGTTGCTAGTCCCAATTGCAGTTGTTAAGTGAGGACTATCTGTGTTGCCTTGCAAGGCAGTCCCTAGATAGTGAATGTGTATTGTATGGATTACCCAATTGGATTCTTGCAATACACTTTACATAGGATGGCCTTTGAAAAATATTCAGAAACTACAATGAGTGCAAGGTTACAGAGCATGTTCCCAATGTTGGTAAGTATATGGCTGCTGAATTCTGGATCCTGCTGAAGAGGTAAGTAAGGCACCCATAAGTTGGTTATAGTTGTATGTAGTGCTCCAGTGATGACCCAAGAGATCAGTTTGGGAAAATTTGTGAATGAAATCATGAATAAATAGGTAGGAATAAGAGGAAAAAGTACAAACTGTGATTGGCCATTCCGAGATCAAAGAAAGAGTGAAAATAGTGACTGGTTAGATTTGCTTAGAATACATCTGTCTGTTTCAGGTACATGGCATAAGTGTACATCATTTCATGGCTACATTTATCAAATAAATGAATATAAATTGAAAAGCATGATTAATTTGATGGTATAAGTGGAATTTTGATAGAATTAATGAAAAATAAATGGATAATGAGGTGGCCTGAATATGAAGTAGACAAATCTTAAGAATGGATTTATAGGAAATTGGACATGGAAAAAAAGTGTAAAACATGAGAGGGAAATCAAATGTGTGTAAGAAGTGAAAGTATAAAAATGAATGGAAAGCAGATGTGAGAAAGGAAAACATGTAAGCTTCCTAGAGCACAGGAAAGGTATTTTATGGTGTGCATTAACAGAAAGTAAAGACTCCTTTTTGAATAATGAGGTGAGCAAGGCTGTGGATGAGAGAAAACCTCATAAAGAGAATTATTGTGCCAAAAAAAGTATGAGAGGAAAAAAATAGTGTAACTCATATAGAGGGAAAATATTTACAAAATGTAATCAATGAGAATTAAAAGAATGTTTAACATGAGTGTGAAAACTGTATATGTGACTGATGACTGGAATAATATGTTTGATTAAAGGCTACACTGCTTGGATCCACATATACACTTGTCAATACATTATAACATCCTAGGCTAGGTTCTTGAGAAGAACATGATGCATATGAAGGCCAATGTCAACTAAAGAATTAGCAACTGTGACTTCACATTGTTCTGAACAGGTAATAATAAATAGGCCAAGATAAAGGAGAAGACTAAGAAAATCATGTTTAGATGAAGATGATGAGATCCTAAAAAATACAAAGACAATGTAAGAAGCAGTGTGTGGGTGTGGTAGAAGGATGATTTGCAAGGTATAGAAAGTGACATAAATGTAAATTGGGCTAAGCTAGGTTTCCTTTTCTTCTTATCACCTATATTTAATACTTTTGACTTTTTGTTCCAAACTCATTTTCTGTGTCCTTCATAACCAGTACTTATTCCATTAGGAAGAAGCAAAATATGTATGTATGCATGTATGTATGTTTGTATATATGTATGTATGTATGTATGTATGTATGTAACAGAGTGGTCAATGTCTGGAATACTCAACCTGATTCTGTGGTTTTTTTCCCCAAACCCCAAAAACTTTAAACTGTCTACTATTGACCTCACCCCTTTCCTAAGAGGTCTATAGGGGGTGTGCATAAGCGCACCAACATGCCTACCATCCCTGTCCTATTGTTTTTTTTATATTTTTTAATTATATCTATCTATGTATTCATAACTATGTTTTTACTTATACCTATTATCTTGTAAGCAATTGACAAATAAAAATAAATAATGTATGTATGCATGCATGAATGGTACGTATACTATCCAAGTCAAAGATGCATATTAGAAGATCACCAGTTTATCACTTGCACTTAAAATAACTTCAGAAATTTGAAAGTGATGATTAATGCCTAGACAAGTTATGTTTATGTACATTCATACAAACACAGATATACAATGAGTGCTAAATCCAGAAAAAATGATGATAATCTTTGCAGAAGTAAATCCAGATTTGCAGTGTGAAGAACCTTTCCCTCTCTAGGATTTTTAAAAAGATGTCTACAGGGCAGGACAAGAAAAAGTAAGTTCTGTAAATTAAGATAATTTTGCAAAATATTTTTCCACTCATATTAGTTGGAAGACTGTGATATTCAATGCCTTGTCTTTTCATCCTATTCTTCACTTGGTGTACTTCTGTCCTAACATCTGCAAAATGTATTTTGAAATCTTGTCTAGCATTTAAACAGCTTGGGATTAAAACTTCCACATTCCAATGAGTTGCAATCACAATGCATTTGGACAACTGTTAATAGAGAAAATAGCCTTACAATTAATCCTATCCAAAGTGTATAGACATGGGCATTAGATTTCTCCATCAAATTTCTCCATATAATATTTGTCAATATTTCTACTGTACAATTGGGGCCCTGAAATAGCTTAATACACGCTGGACTAATTCCATCATGAATGCACTTCCCACCTCAGTGCACTTTTCACCTCAAAGCTGCCACCCATTTGCTCCCCTGAATGCCCCCACTCTGCTCCGATAGTCACTACTAATTATAGCTACTGATTCCTCTAGAAAGATGGATATCATGGGGCATGGTAAGAAGACAATCTTCTCCAATTTGCTGCCCAGATTCTAAGTCAACTGGGCCCTGAAAATTCTAGATATCATGATCAGATATCACCTGGAGCGGCCAGGTGGGAAAGTCTGAGTAAGAACTGTCTGACTGCTGAGATGGAACCAGAATGTTAATGCATTATAGAAGCAACTATTTATCCATCTATAACCACTCTTGATTTTTAAGACAATAAAACCTGATTCTATAGTTCACCATGTTGACAGTTACCAGTTTTAATTGGAATTTATAACATCATTTTATGAGATATGGTTAATCACTGGGGTAGAGTAGGGAGAGAAATTATAGATTCAAAAAAAATTTGTTTTCAAAGTATGGAAATTGAGGGACTGAAGTTACTGAAGTTAATCAGATGCATGGTAAAAGTCCTATCTGATATGGATAAAATGTGCCTGCATTGCCTGTGATAAATGTATTTACCCATCACATGAATCAGCAAAGTTCCCCTAAGGGTCTTGTGTCATATAATAACAGATGACCTTCTTTTGGCTCTTAACCAATTTACATAACCCTTCTTTTGTTAAAATGTTCCCTGAACGACTGTTTCTATTACCAAAACTGTTACTGAGAGTTCCCCCAGACAACCAAGATTCATCCTAAATTTAGGAATTATTTCCTAGCTTTTGAGAGTGAAAGCTTAGAAATCAGAGCAAGTGTTTTATAAAACATACATGATTGTAGAAAGAATATTGGCCAACAATTAAAACAGGTTTGTCATGTAATCACCTTTTGTGACCTTCTGACAAGCCAATGGAAAAGTCAGATTCACTTAACAATTGTTTACTAACTTAACAACTGTAGTGGTTTGTTTAACCATGGCAAAAAGCCACAAAAACGGGGTAAAACTCACTTAACAACTGTCTTGCTTAATGTAAATTTTGGGCTCAATTGTGGTTGTAAATCCAAAATTACCTATATATACACTATACATATATTGCAATTAATTAGGAAGCCAAAATATCCAAGCTCTTTATCACTCAAAAATAACACTCCAAAGCCATCATCAGTTTGTTGAAGATCAATTGATGTTTTTTTTCATGGTATGTGGATTTATTATTAAAAAGACTTAACACATAAATTAGAAATATACAGTATATTCCTGAGAGGAGCTAAAATTATCTGACTGAAAACTGTATTTTGCTGCTTGTTATCTGGTATGGATGAAAGACCAGGTGACTTTGAGAAATAGGAGGTTATTGAAGTTGGGCGAACATAATTTGATCTTTGGGTGACACATTTATTTACAAAATAAATGTACAATTGAAAGCAGGTGGTTTTTTAGGCTTGATGGATAAACAGATTAAAAGAAAACATGGTATTTTGTTTCTACATATAACAGCAGCAAAACTTCTGTGTGCAGAAATTGCTACTATGGAGGAATGGTGAAGTTGATGGAATTGGTTGTAATGGCAAAACTATTTTGAAAAAAAATATACTTAGTTTGTTCATCTTTGTTTCCACTTGGAAATCATTCTGGATTTTTTGCCTGAAACTGAAAGAAATTAAACTTTAGTTTTGGGAATCGACAGTTAAAATGGTTTATGATTACAGAATGTTTATTATTAATTTTGGAGTAAGAGGTTAATGTACTCTAGATCTGTATCTGAACTGTAGAAAGTTACTTTTTCCAATTTTTTTCCTGCACTTTTTCTGATTTTTTTTCCAAATCCCTTTTTTCTATTTCCTTATCTCTTATCTTTTGTTGAAACTTGTTTTATAAAACAAAGAGAAAATAATATATTCCCAATACCTATTTTTCTTGTTTCAATTGTTTTTTTTCATAGGTTTGCCAGCAATTTTATTCCAATATAATGTAAAAAATTAATGGTGCATGCCTCCAAAGAATGATAGAAAAATCCAGGGACATTTATTCTCAGGGCTATTTATTGGTTTGCCTTCCTAAGTCCAATATCTATTCTGTTTGGAAATTTTAGGAATTAAGTCTGACACACCTTGAAGGGCCTCAAGTTGGAGAACCTTAATATTATAGAGCAATTTTACTGTTAGAGCAATTAAGCCCCAATGTATCAGAACAAGTTAGTATTACTTTTCTCTCCCATTCAAAAAAATATCTTTGGGACCAGTGAGATGACTACATACACCAGTTCTAGAAATAACAATTTTCTTTATCTTAGGAGCATCTAGGGACTGGAGGGCTCTCATCTATTCACAGCAAACTTAACAATCTGTACTCCTTTTACTTTTTCCAGCACCAGAATTCAATAAAAGGAAGGTAATGGTCTCTGAGGCTTGTAAAGAGACATTTGAGGCCAAAAATTCCATTAGAGTGCTCTTTTTCCATTAAATTGTGAGATTCAGGCTATCACATTATTCAGGGATATCCTTGTGGAAAAGATGTGTCAAAGGATTGCAGTCTTAAATACATGTTTCAATTGTAAGATAAAATACACTTACCTATATTTGACTTGGAAAGATCCAAGACAGGTTTTAAAGTTCTTAAATAGCTACATACTGTTTTCAGGTTTTCCAAATGTCAGAAGAGCAATACTGAAGCATGAATCAGCTTTTCTGGAAACATTTCATCTCATTAGTCTGTGGGGCTTCTTCTGTGCAGCAGTTCAGCTGGTGTGTGTGTATGTGTGTGTGTATCTTAAAATATTTGTAATCTCTCTGAAATTTGAATTTAGGACTGATTAGCAATTAAAGGTCTTCTGGGAGGTGTTGAAATTGTTGGGGGAGGCGTTACCTTCACTTCAATTGGCTTTTCCCATTTGTTCGTTGTAGATGTGGGTCGGTGTTTTTGTTATGGGTGACCAACTCCATCAAGAAAATAAGTAACCAAAAGTGCAATGAAGAACCAATACTAAAAAATTTAATAGCCACCCTTCCCCATTACTTACAGTAATCATACATTCAAATGGAAGAATATGACATCATAGACGATAGGCAAAAAACAAAACCTCTGAAAGCTAGGCATTCAAATAAATGGGTAATGAACGGATCCATCAATATATTCTACCACTGTCAGGTCCCAGCCCAAAATATCTGCAACAAAATGAGGAGGGCCAATCAAAATGGAAACAGTATTGCTCTCAAAGCTAACTGAATCACCAGGAAAAATGCATTTACTAATGGGCATCTCACCTTTCCCTGGTTCAAATCTTATTCAGGCTACAAATACTGTGGCAACCACAAATCCACCTACCCTCATTTCTGAACCATTGCACCAAGGAAGTCTTGCAGAGAGGATAAAAGATATGTTCTAAAGCAGTGGAAAAATTGTCTTAGAACTTCAAGTCCACACATTTAAAATTGCCAAGGTTGAGAAACACTGCCTTAGAAGATGCTATTTTTATACCTGTTGCTGCAGTAAAGCTATAGATTAAAAGAGCTCTTTTCTCTATAATAAACAGGGAATAGACTTTTCTGCCGTAATTGTTCAACCACTTGATACCTATAGCTTTTTTCTAGTCTTCCCTTATTAGCACACAGCTAGGAGTTGTACTTATAAACTATCTGGAGGGCTTGAGGAAAGTATCCATACGTGGATACAGAAAATTGAAATAATGAAGAGGGAGCAAAATCAGAGGGATACTGGTATTAGAGTGATATTGGAAGTGAAAGACTTAGCGTTACACATATTTAGTGCCTCAGTCAGATTAAAGGAAAAACAGAAAAAAAATTCTGAACTCACTGGGTAACGAAGCTAACTAAACAATGCAGCAAATGTTAGTAGCTTAGCAAAAAACAGCAAATGCTGAGTTATGAATTATTATAAAGCAGAAAAATATGCAAGTGTGATACTGTAGGTCTACGGCACACCCAAAATTAGTGTGATGATCTTCAGTTGGGGTTAAAAAGCAATTTGAAGCCTAGGTCTTGCACGTGGGTGTTTAATTATATTGGTTTCCACACCTCATTTTTGCCAAATCCATGGCATAATCACAGGGCACATTTTAGAAATACCGTTTGCAGTTTTGTATGACGTTTGTTTTAAAGCTGCCAGCCACGTTCACTGGCTTTTAGGTCCATCCTGTGCATGGTAAACAGATTGTGGTGTTAATTGTACAGAACTTAGCTTCAAGATGGAAAGATGTGGTTATCAAGTGACATGGGACAGAGACTATTAGCACCATCATAGCTTCTGCCTGAACTTCTAAACAACTCAGTATCGGTATCAGTGGCACACATCGGATGTTTCTGTGTCCTGCTATTTAAGGATACAGAAATCACAAAGAAACATTCAAGAACCACTGGTGAGTATGCAGCAGTGCTTCCTGCTGTGTTTCCTGCCTGATAGTAACAGATGTTATTAATATGAAGCAAGGGCCTACGTTTTGATAATGAGGTTGGTTTAACAGGAAGACAGGAAGTTCAGAGAAAAATGCTGATTCCCTCAGCCCCATCCTGCTCCCCACTCTTTGAAAATAGCAGTTCTCTTTGTATATCCTGCAATTTTTCAAACCCAGATCTACTTTAAAACATTTACTAGAAAAAGAGATATGTTAGATATGCACAACTAGGTACATACACTGATTCTGAAGTGAGCATGAGGGGGCTAGCCACAATTACGTGATTCACATTAAGTTACAAATGATAGCGGATATAGTTCTTGGATGGATAAAAGGAAGAACTAGTTTCAGCTTTAACCATGGAAATGTGCTCTAATTGACACAGAACAGGATCCACATCTAGGAAACACATTATTGGCCATCTTGAATCACCTTACCAGAACAGTTTGGTACTGTTTCAAAGCCAAGGGGTTCAAAGTGCACAAAAAGAAATACCTATGACTGAATATTGAACTGTGCATAACGGAATGACTGGTATTGGGATTTTGAAACTTATCTCAATGCAACATTGCTCTGTTCAAATCTAGAAACACATTTCAGATGTGCTGTCTACAGCAGGAGTGTCAAACTTGATTTCGTTGAGGGCTGCAGCAGGGTTGTGTTTAACCTTGGGAGGGTTGTGGCCAAGTTCAATGTCACTCGTTTTAGGCTGTAACAGTCTCCTGCAGCCCTCTGCCAGCAAAAATGGAGCCTGGGGAGGCTTCCCCGAGCTCCATTTTTGCTGGCAGAGGGCTGCAGGCCATTGCAGCCGAAAATAGATCAACTCTCCCAGGCTCCATTCTCACTGGCAGAGGCACCATGGGCTGGTCCTTCAATGTTTCCAGTGCATTCCCACGGTCAGATCTAAGCACCCCTTGGGCCACATCTGGCCCACAGGCCTTGAGTTTGACACCCCTGGTTCTAAAGTATCCCATACTTTCCCCATATTTTCTTAGCACACATGTACGAAGGGCAGAAAGCAGTTTCTTAAATTGACATTTTAAGTCAATTGACTTTAGTCAACTTTAGTCTTGCACACAGGGTTTGCTTCTGACAATATTTTCTCATGTTCAGGACAGTCTGGAGGAGAGCAAATCAGACAATTCTCTCCCCACTTTCACAGAAACCAACACCTTATAGACCTGCCATGTAGTAGAGCATATCACATCCTCTTGAATCTTTGTTTCTCTGCAAGGAAAGATTCACTATTTGTTGACCTTCTGTGCAAGACAGGAAAAAGTAGCAAATATTTCATCTTCTCCCCTATGTGTTTACAGTATTTGAAGTTATCTCAAGATCTGGTGAGAGGGATAGCACATGTGACCTAAGAACCGACAAAGAGATGTCCCCAGTTTTATCTCTTCCTTTTTGAACTGAAAGTTAGATAAGCACTACATGAAAAGTGGTAACACAGTTCAAGCAAATTTATTTTACATATATGGCATTTTGATCATTAGAGGATTAATATAAGTAATCAAACATTGGCAACATCACAATGGAGTTGGGTGGTCTATTAAGTAAGTAAATAAATCAATCTTAGCCACAGCCTGTCATTTGCGTACGTTGCATTTGTTTACAACTCTATTGTGCTGTCGTATATTTGTTTTTAGTAAACTTTTTTCGGAACTTTCTGCCACATCCCATCATATCTTTGCACTGTCTTTGATGCTTTTTAGACCCTACTATTCCCTATTTAAATAGGGAAGTGGAGAAATGCAGTCACAGACACAAAAGGATTTACAAGTATTACAGGTTATATATTTCAGACAAGATGAATACAGATGTCTTTGGTTATTTTTGTGCACTTCCTCCTTTTAATCTTCAAAGTGTACTTTCTCTTTTTGCCTAGATCTTGCCAAGGTTGTATCCTGAATTTGGCCAAGCTTACATCCTTAATGAGAATGTAATCTGGAGTCAAAATATTATTAGAGTCTGAAAAAGTAACATGATTGTAACTATAATGAAATTTTATTATGTTGGCCTTACTCTGGAGCTGGTGCTTGGATTTCCTTCTAAAGCTTAGTTATGGCTCCAGAATTTGAAGTGATTACATTCATGAAGGAAGCAGACAAAACATGTCATTTATACGGACAGTACATATCAAAAGCATGGTTTACAGCTGGTGACTCATCATTACTCCCAATCTGTACAAGGCTTCAGATTTCATACCTAGAAGTATTAAATGTCCCCTAAAGGCAACATAGATTTAAAAGTTTCTTCCCTCTGAATGAAAGGAAAGCTGTTAAAAGATTAAAGGACTACAAAAGGTGAGCCAAATTACAAAAGAAAAATATTAAGAGCTATACTGAACTGACAATTACAAAATTCATAAACAATGACAAGATTTTCTATAAATTTAGGACACAATTAGTATGGATTCTTGGCTTAAATCAGTATTAGAACACAAATATCTATACTGAAAAACAATTTTAAACATAATATTATAGATCACACACAGAGAAAAAGCAGTTAGCCTAAATCTTTTCAGTTTTATTTAGAATGTACATAGTTAATGCATGTCTACTTTTCTTGGTTGACCTTAATGTATTTCTTTGGGGAAGAAAATGAATCAGAATTTAGAGGAAAGATAAGTGTATTAAATTATGGTGCAAGTCTATGTATGTGTGTAAGAATACATACCGGTAGGATTTTTTCCCCCAGTGGGATATATCTATACCTTTACCTCGCTGTTACTGGTTCATTCTGCTTAAAACACTTTTATCAAAATGTAGGTATGACTGTCAGGCCATATAAAAGACAGCTCTACAATTAGCTTTCCCTGACAAGTCTCCCTTCAAGTGTACTGAACTATAATTATCATAATTCCCAAATAGCATGGCAAATTGATTTTAAGATTATAGAAGTTGTAAATCAATACTCTTGAAGGGGTTGAAAGAAATGTCTTTGTTAGCTGGTCAGTTACCTTTTTCACTTGCTTTAATTTGAATATTTGCACTGAGCAGGAGATTGAACTTCAAGGTCAGGAAAGGTCTGAATTGACCTTTCCTGATTCGAAGATATGCTAAGATCCTGTTCTACTAAGCTAAAATATTATACACACACACATTTTATCAGAACAAAAGAGGGGCATTATTTTCCCATATTATAATTACTGGAAGGGACCTTGGGGATCTTGTCCAGTCCCCTGCTTAAGCAAGAGACCTTATACTATTCCAGACAAATGACTGTCCAATCTCTTATTAAAAAACCTCCAATGATGGAACAACTTCTAGAGGCAAGTAGTTCCACTGATTCTCATTGTCAGGTAATTTTTCCTTAATTCAAGGGTGGATTTCTCTTTGATAAGCTTCCATTAATTACTTCTTGTCCTGTTCTCAGGTATTTTGAAGGATAGATAAACCCCCTCTTCCATGTGACAGTCCTTCAAATATTGGAAAACTGCTATTATGTGACCCTTACTCCTCCTTTTGTTAGACTAGACATACCCTGTTCCGTGCTTTAACCTCAAGTTCCTTAATCATTTTTGTTGCTCTTCTCTGCACTCTTTTTAGAGTCTCAGCATCTTTTTTTTATCATGATGACCAAAACTGGATGCAGTATTCCAATTGTGATATAAAGTGGCACTATCACTTCACTTCACATAAAACTTCACTATCCCTCGGTTGATGCATTGGCTTTTTTGGCAGCTGCAGCATACTGCTGGCTCACACTGGTATAATTATTATTTTCATCTTAAACAGATTCAGTTACAACAGGCTAGGATTTTACATGCCTAAATCTTTGTGTATGTGTGTGTATTGTTCTTATAGTGGTTTGCAAAAGAAAATGCCATGGTTTTTGTCTTTTTCTGTAAGAATATAGGAAATTAGTGCTCAAGTATCCTCATTTAATCTAATTTGTCTCATAATATGTGTTAGATCAACTTTACCTAATCTGTCCATATTTATATGCAAATTTGCCTACAAGGAGTAGTTCTGGAGACAGTTTTGTTAGATTAACATTTATTCCTAAGAAAGGGCTAGATGTTTTTATTAATCTAATTTTTAAAATATAGTATTAATTTGTGTGACTATAATAAGCATTAGAAGGATGTGTTGCTTTCCTTGCTGCAATTTATTTAAATTCACAAATGACTAGAAGCTGTTTTAGATGTAATATTTGTGTTAGAACCCTATTTTTCGTCAACCAAAACAAAAGTGCTTTTCAGAAATGGCTTGAAAACCGATTTTCCTACACAGAGATGATCTCTATGAAAAAATATAGGTTTTTATGAAATGGCTATTATCTTTATCCTTTTTTCTTAATTTAATTTGAAACCTTAATTTAGAGGTAGGATATTCATAGAAGCTACTATGCAAGCTTTATCAATTATTCTTTTAGCATGAAATAAAAGAGATATAACTCTACCCCTGAACGTGCAAGAGTCCATGTCCCTATGTCCCTTCCTCCCATGTGCAGTGACTGTGCAGTGCTCGAGCAGCCCCAAAGGCTCAGGGTGGCTCGGGTGGCCGCATTCCACCACGTGCCAGATCGGGGGCAGCCAAACTACCCTGCAGTGATGCATGCCTGGCCAGCCCTCTCTGCTATAGGGGTTATATTTGTTTTGGTTTTAATAGCAACTGTCTTCAAAAACATCTCTATGCACTCATTAAATGAACTGAGGGGTAGGTTGTAAATGGCCATTTTTTTTGCCCCTAATATCTTATATTCCTACCAGTTCCAGGCCACAATTTTCATCTTTCTCCTTTCTCAAAAATGTAATTTGGGTGTCTACATACATACAGGTTCCTCCACAGTTTTTATCTGCAAAGGTCTGTCTCCGTGAGGGAATGACACATGTAGACTCCAGTCATTGGAATTTTACAGATGTGAACTTAACAGGATTGGACTGATAAGATACACAATACTGGGACAAATGGCTCCACTGAATTCACTCTTCTTTCCCCTTTCTTGTGTTTCTCTTAATTTTTTGTTGCTGTGATTTCATTTTGAGGGTAGAACTTCTCCATGCAAATACTTTCCTTGAACCAACAATCTGAAGCCTTCTCCCATCCATCCAAGAAATGACACTTAGAAACAGGAAAGCAAATAAATGGCTTTTTTTTTTATCCACCACCCATTCTCAAATTACATTAGTACTTGGCTTCTGGTGTCAGGGAGTCGAAGTCCTACCAAACCTCCACACACTAAAACTGTTGAAGCTAACAAAATAGGTATTGATTTGGCAATGGCAACAAAAGAACCAAATATTAAGTTTCCAAGAACAGCTGCTGCTTTGCAGAGTGCGTTTAAAAAGCCAAAGCCAGTTGCCCTGAAAAAGAGGAAAATAAATTAGAATTAATATACAGAAAATACACATATATACAATAACAATGGCAATAATATGTCATCTGAATTTGACCTTGGTTTTAAAAGAGTTTTTTTTAATCTGTATAAGAATACATATGTTTTATTTCTTTAAAAAATAGACAGAAGATAAAACACTATTGAATTACTGGACGTGGCCTTCCAGAATAATGCATATTCAACATATTCTATACATGAATCTAAACATGTCAATTCATGTTACTATAAATGTGTTTACTTCTGGAAAAAAAATAATCAGCACATTTTAAATCAAAATAAAGGCCATGTGCCGTTCATCAGTTATTTAAAAAACGATCAAGAATGATGAATTCTGGAACAAAATATTAAGAGAAGAAATAAGATTGGGAAGAATAGCATTCTGACACAACAATTTTGCTACCATCTAAAAGAAATTGTGTTGATGTTTGACAGGCTTCTATGGGGAAGGAATTCTACTAATGCAGTGCCACTATTAGAAACATTTTGCCATTCTGGTGTCTAACAGTTTTGGTATTAGAAAAAGTGTTAGTCAGTGATACATGAAATTACACTTGACTAATAATGAAGCTCATATAGTTATTCAGTCTCATGTTTTACCCAGAGAGTAGAAATGGAAACAACAAGTGAAAGCCAGTTGACTTTGGGCTTCTTCTCAGCCCAAGAGAGATGTTGTGGGGAAAATAGGAGGACTGAATATGTTCACCACTTTGAATTATTTATATAAATAATAAAGGCAGGATATAAATTTAAAAAAATCAAAAAATAGCATTGTCTACGGAGATTCTCAGTCATCCAGGCATGGTTGTTCCAAAAGTGTTTTTCAAGAGGCAACTGAACTTTCTGATTTTTCTTTGAAGACATTTTGTTTCTCATTCAAGAAGCTTTTTCAGCTCAGAACTCCAGGTGACCTTAACAACTCACTAAAAGAATGCAAATGACCAGCTATCTGCAAGGAGTATAAATCCTTTCATTCCCCACCATCCAGTCAGCTGAAAAAGCTTCTTCGATGAGAAGCAAAACCTCTTCAAAGAAAAACCAGAAAGCCCAGCTGCCTCTTGAAAAAGCACCTTTGGGAAAATAATAACATTGTTTTATATTAAGATATGCAATGATATTTCAAGGTAAAGTAGGAATGAGGCCTGATTAGTTAGCAATCTGCAATCCTCAAGTTAAGGCTACTTGAACAATTTTGCTTCCCAAGCTAAAAATTCAATAGAATAGACACTCTGCTAGAAAGAAGTTCCCTGAAGATGGGCTCCAGTGTGAGTCCGAAAGTTCAGAAAACAAAACTGCTAGACCTGAGGACTGACTCAGATTGGCCACTCAATATAGTACAGGTAGTTCTAAAAGTATGACTACAATTGGACTAGACTTTCAATTGTTAAGCAAGGCAGGTGTGATTTATGCCCAATTTTACAACCTTATTTTTGCCAGAGTTGTTAAGCAAATTGCTGCAGTTGTTAAGTGAATCATGCTATCATTAAGCGAATCCAGTTTTCCTCATACACTTTGCCTGTTAAAAATAGCTTGGAAGGCCACAAATGGAGATCATATGATCCTGGATGCCGCAACTGTCATAAATACTTGCCAAGTACCCAAATTCTGATCATATGACTATGGGGTTGCTGCAGTGGTCATAAGTGTGAGGATCACGTGTAAGTCACTTTCTTCAGTGCTGTTGTAACTTCAAATGGTTGCTAAATGAAGGATTGTTAAGTCGAGAACTACCTGTAATCACATTATTTAATCATAGGTCATAATGTACCTGTCTGAATCTAAATCAGTTTTCCTCCACTTGTTCACCTCTGGACAGATGAATGTCAATTTTCAGAATTCAGCCAGCCCAGCTGTACGTTTGTGGGCATACCAGGTTAAAGAAAGAGGCTGATCTAAAGGTTCCTTAGTTCTTTCTTGCAAAAATGGAAGGACACTGAGTGCATTACAATATCATGATAGGAATAATTCTTATATAAAAAGGTCTTTTGTAACCCATGGTAAATCTGTGATATCTACACACACTAGGAACAGTAGATAATAGGTCTCAATACGCATCAAAGAGCTGCAGCCTATATAATAGCATTTACAAACTAGAAGTTATGAAGCAGCATAGAAGGTTGGGAGTCCATCACTATGGAAACATAGGAGGATCCTTCTGAATACTCTATTTTGAATAACATTTCTCTCCCAGGTTTATATGATAGATTACAGAAATATAATTCTATAATGAAAATAATTATAGTTCAGTAATTATTATAACGTACAGAGAGATAGTAATTAAATGTACTGTATATTTGAATAATTGCTACATCATGTCTCAAAGGTGAGACTTTCTAACATTTGATTACCTTCTCTTATAATCAGTACAAAACTTAAGGTTGGTGTGTTTTGAGCCAGGTTATTCTTGAAACTATTTTTTTTTATTTCCCCAATTCCACATCAAACACAAGTCCTTTTTCTGGCTTCTCCTGCTTGTTTGTCCTCTCTGCCCAGTAGGCTATCAAGATTGAGACAATTACTTTTGCCAGAATTTTGAACAAATTGCTTGCAAAGGTCTATAAATTTCAGCCGCCTCAGGGCCACAGGTTTTAGACATGATCAGATAAATAATATTATGAGAAACAGAAACTGCCTTCAGGAGACCCAACTAATAAGGTACTTTGTGAAGATGCTTATGAGACTGCATCCAAATCAGTTTTGTTTGTTCAGAGGTTTCTATATTATTTCATACTCTGAAAAACCAGTTTGAGATAATGGGGCAATGTACAAACCCTTGGGAAACAGAAACAAATATGTGCTCTTAAACAACAAAACAGCAGCATTGTTTTATAGAGATCCACAAAAATGTCTATGTGCTTAATTGCCAGCACAAATATGGGTTACAAGACGGTGAGGCAAATTTAAATGCCAGAAGGCTTGTGCTTGAAGAACTTGAAGTAATTGCATGCAGTAGGGGGAGAGAATGCAGCTGGTTTGACACCGTTAAATACATGTTGACAAATACAGATGACATATTTTAGTAGAACTAGCTTGGTAATTTGCATATCTGTGAGAAAAAAGTTTCTCGTGATAATATGGCATAATCATTCATGCAATTTAAATAATGTCCTTTTGGGTATTTTGTTAGCTTACTATAAATTTTAGTCAAATATTTGCATTTTGCAAAAATAAGTTTACTTTTTTAAAATTATGAAATCAAATAAATAAAGTATTTGGGCTGGTATGTAACTTTACACAGTTTTCTTGCCCATGGTATCTTTGGGGATTTAAATTCTCAATTTAATGCAAGGCGCTGGTATTCCATGATAATCTCCTGTGAAGATCTCCTAATAAAGCTAATAGGAATCGATTAAGATTTAAGATTACAAGTATAAGAAACTTTACAGTTCTTCTTAACAGTTTCAGTGATCAGTTTGATGCTGTTGAACAAAGCGCCAGTCCACTGAGTGACCATCAGTATATGGTTCAAAATCTCAGGTAAAAAAATTGGATAAGTTGAATAGCCTCAACTCTGGATTGTATTCACTCTGAATAAATATTTTAATTCTTGGATAGGAACCATCTGTGAATTGCAAAACTATAAGTGAAATAGGGAAGCTGGGAAACATTGTCTTAGAAATATAATGGCAACCAGCCTCTTTAAGTTAGCAATAAAATTGCCTGGATCCAATCACTAAGAATTGGCTTTTATTTGAGAGCACCTTTGTTTGCATTTAAAAGACAGACTTTGATAGTTAGTAGCAACTTCTGTCTTGGAAGCTGACTGAGAAACTTGAAAAAAATAAGCCACAGGTTTATTTAATTATAAGGTTTGTCATTTGGTTCATACAAAATCCAAAGTCAAACTTTATCATGGCTTGTAACAATTTCAAAACCAGTCACTGGGTCATAGGTGTTTGATAGAAACCATGATGTCGTCACAAACAGCCATCTCTGGAATGTATCACTGTTAGAATCATTTTTTATTTCAGGTTGAGTTTACATTATCTAATCTATATAAATACAGGTAGTCCTCGACTTCTGACCACAACTGAGCCCAAAATTTATATTGTTAAGTGAAACATTTGTTAAGTGAGTTTTTGTCCCATTTTACAATATTTCTAGTCACTGCAGTTTTTAAGGTGGTAACGTGGTTGTTAAGTGAATCCAGCTTCCCCATTGCTTGTCAGAAGATTGCAAAAGCTGATAACATGATCCCAGGACACTGCAACCATTATAAATAGGAGCCAATTGCCAAGCATTTGAATTTTGATCATGTGACCATTGGAATGCTGCAACGATGATAAGGGTGAGAAATGGTCATAAATCACTTTTTTCAGTGCTGTTGTAACTTTGAACGGTCACTAAATGAACTGTTGTAAGTTGAGGATTACCTGTAACTTCTTCTAAAAGTGTCATCAGAGAAAAGATACCTATTCTACATTTTTGCTTGTATTTTATAGCATGAAGAAAGGCTGTACCTGCTGCTTTTATATGAAATAGGTTCTTGCAGCGTGCAACTCTGAACAGAAATTGAAATAATTAAGATAATATTACATATACATCTTTCCTGAGATTTTATCTGAAGCAAAATATAATGAGGTAGCCTACATAGTAAGACATCTAAGAAAGATTAGGGGTAGCAATGGACAGCTAACCAGGATTAAATTACACATCCTGCCTATCTAGGCAGGAAAAACTGTAATTACCATCATTCATTACAAAAAGGAGAGCAAAAATTACAGTGAGGTGTGATGTGAATAGTACTTCTAGTCTGTAGCCATGAAGGTAGAAAATAAGGAAACCAGGCAATTTCAGAGCTACAGTTTTATAAAGCCTCCAAAGAAAATGGGAGAAGACATGAGATATAACGAAGGAGATGAAGTTTTCAACACATAATTAGCTTGTCTGACAAGATTTCATATGCACCTCATGAGAAATAACAATGTCAGGAATGTCTGTGGGATGCCTTTCTAGAGTGTGTCTCATGCAAGGATGCAATTTTTGAGGGCTTGATTTAATGAACACCTCATCCCCACTGCCACACCCTAAAATAAAGACAACAGTGAGAACAGCAATACTCTGGCTAGGGGGAGACAGGATGGGTGAACTTAACTGAATATTGTAATATTCATTCCACAGGGTGGCAGTAAAAACTTGCTGTCCCAATGTCTGCAAATTGTATCAAATCACATATTTTCTGACAAAATTAAATAAGGGGTGCAACAGTTCATAAACAGCAAACAAAGGAAATAATTCCTTAAAAGGAAATTGTTTAGGCTGCAATTCAATAATCTTGAAGGAGAACCCAGAGCCATGTAATTTTTTTTGTTGGATGTCTAAAAGGGTACATTTCTTCTATAATTCTTCAACACTGGATGAAGATGGGTCGTTATGGATCCATAGGATCCCATACTTCCCCATTCTCTTGGACTAAATTGGAAGTAACAGACAAACATTTATTTGGTTTATTTATTTGTATATTGTTCTTTGAGGCGGCCAGAAGGGCACACAGAAAAAAAAGTAGCAATCTCATAAAAAAATCTCCACATTAAAAATAAGCATCAGGCTCTATATAGCTGTCAATCCCAAGAAACAAGGACCATATGGATTTTTAAAAGCATATAGGTAGCCCTTGAACTTTTGACAGACATACGAGGGCTATCCACAAAATAGATTACGTTTTGCAATAGAATAAAAACAAAGTGTAGGAAATTTTTTTTATTACATACACTTGAAAGTGACACTTAAATACTACTTTTCAACATATTTACCGAACAAATTGAGGCACTTATCATAGCGGTGAACAAGTTTTGTAATTCCATTGTCATAAAATTCAGCCGCCTGAGATTTTCTTGAGCCAGTCAGTCACGCCCGCCCGCAGTTCCGCATTGTCATCAAGCACTGTGTTCGAAGCAGGTCTTCATCCTCAGAAACAAATGGTAGTCCTCTGGTGCAAGATTGGGGCTGTGGGCGGATAGAAAAATCTCCCACTTGAAAGCATTCAGGACTTCTCGAGTGCGATTTTGCTGTGTGTGGTCGGAGCATTGTCATGCAAAAACAAAATTTTTGAGCTTAACTTTCCTCTACGCTTGTTCTGAATGCTTTTTCTTAGTTTTTTGCAACGTTATCACAATACCTCAGAGTTTATTGTTGCACCATGTTCCAGAAAATTGATAAGAAGCACACCTTGCCTATCCAAAAAACAGTCGCCATAAATCTTCCTTTCAGAGAACGTTAGCAAACATTTTCTTGGTTTTTTGGGGGAATTTGTTGTGCCCCACTCCATAGACTGCAATTTGGTCTCACTGTTCATGTTTGACCCAAGTCTCGTCTTCAGTTACGATTCGATCAAGAAATGAATCTCCATCTTTATCGTAAGAGTACAGAAATTCAATGATGCGGCCATACACTGACTCTTGTGGTTTTCTGTCAGGATTTTTGGCACCCATCTTGCACAAAATTTGTGTTAGCCTAGCTTTTTGGAAATTTGTGGAAAACTAAGCAAAAGTTCCGTTACTGTGAAATGGCAGTTTTCACGACTTGACATCGACTTTCACAACCAGTTCATCAGTCACAATGATCAGACGTCCACTCCGCTGTTCATCATGAACGTTAGTTCGTCCATTTTTAAACTTAATGCACAATTGGCGCACTCCACCTTCAGTTATGATGTTGTCCCCGTACGCTTCACACAGTTGCTGAAAAATTTCAATCGGTTTATGGTTTTTTGCCAACAAAAACCTTATCACTGTTCGCATCTCACAACTCGCGGGATTTTCAATTGCAGCACACATTTCAAATATTTGCTGTGAAATAATGGGCAATGATACGAACCTCCCACTAGCACGATTAGATGCAGACTAAGCGGTGGACGCACAGACCAAAGATGGCCATGCTAGCTCCACTCCTTCTTGCTACAGACGAAAACGTAATCTATTTTGTGGATAGCCCTCATAAAACTGTGACTTAGAATGAAGGTGAAAATCATGAGACTCACTTCACTTACAAAACCTTGGTTAAAAATCATAAAAATCAGCGATACTGAAATGATAAAAAAAGATTACAACTTATTACTAAAGTAATTTACTTCAAAGAGATACTTATAGCTATGAAAAATAGACCCTAAAATGACAAAGAATTACATGCCTTCCAAATTATGATTTTTAGAGACATTACCAAGGATCTAGTAAGTTTTAGATAAAAGGTTGATGCAACTCTTGAGACAATAATCAGCAAGCAAAACATCATAAAATTTGTGTATGTTACTGAGCATAAGATGAACTAGAAAAAGTATTACTCCTGGCAACGTTGATATAGAAAAATAAAAGATTATAGATAAGATGAATACATGAGATTAAAATGATTATTGGAATGTCCTTTGAAGAACTATGTCACTGTTGGGGACAGATTGAGATGACAAGCAGTGGTCAAAGGCCAGACTCAACAGCACTTAACAAATAAACCAGGTTTAATAACATTGTAGGAAAAGAACTATATTAAACCGTATTGGCAAAAAATCAGGAGTCTCACAGTATTTTTTCCAACTAACAAGTTAAATGAAAGAGGATAAACTTTTGTGAACTACTGCTCACTTCATCAGATACCTAGAGTGAGTAGAGCAATGTAGCACTTAAATTATGGTTGGAAACATGAGAAGAAAAGGTGGGGAGGGAAAAGTACAGAAAATAGGTTGCTTAGGCAGATGTAGATTACGTGAAAAAGATTTACAAGTATCATATAAATTAACAATTGTTTATTATATTATCACTGGAAGGATCATTAACTATACGGATCTTTTTTGTCATGAAATATCCCAAGGTTTTCATTGACTTTTTACCATTGGATTAATTTTCTCTTTGTTTTCCTAGCACGTTTATTTTATACAAATAATGTAAAATGCAAGTAAACTAAATTATCTATCATTTCATTGTTTTCCAACAGTGTTTTATTCATTATTCTTCAGAAGAATAATCAGATATTCTGGCATTCTTCCACTAGCTTTAATATATTCCCCATTCTACTTTTACAAGCTTTGTCAGTGAAATAAAATGAAATAATATTGCAATATTCTTGCTCTATTATTCATCTCTGTTAGCTATTTAGTTTCAAATCCTTCTGCTTCTCTGCATTTATGGATCAATTCATTTTTGTAATTGTTGAAGAAAAACTGAATACATAAAGAATTCATTCAATAATCTACACATGTGGTTACATTCCTTTATTTGGGAGAGGTATTTTTCCAACCTTAAGACAATTATGTTTTTTTTTCATATTTGTAACATAGAACTGTTAGAACTTTAACTTCTTTCTGCAGTTTCCAAGAGGTGAAACAGGCATTTCATCTGCACCTAATGCTTTTCAGTTTTAATGTACTGTTTCTATAACAGCTCAAGATTAGTAGAAACAAATAGAACATAGCCTTCCTGATCAATTTTGAAGTCAGACAAAAGTTAAATAATATAGCCTTAGTGCAGATCAGTAGCAGTCACAATTTTTATGACCTTATTATTCACAATTATAAAAACAGTCTATTTCCTATCCTTTTTTCACCTTCTAAGTGTGTATCTTAAAAATGTCTGACTTACATTTTGAAAAGAAGATAAAGCATGGCAAGAATATAAAACTATACCTTCTATCTGTAGGATACAACTCCACAGTAATAACATCAAGAGAGTTCCATGCTGAGATGGTAAGACCATTGTATAGACATAGCATGCCAATCATCATGGATCCACTTGTACCAAACCATAGGAAAAAGCAGCTAATTCCAGAAAGAATCATAGAACCACCTGCACAGAAACCAAATGTTAACCATTGCTTCTGATAAAAGGCTTTACAAAACAAATATTATAATCTTATCAACATTAGTAACTTAACCAAAGATATAACAAGAAGCTGTAAGGATCAAAGACTTTCTAGTAGCATTGGATGTGGGCACTGACAGAGGTGACAGGATAATATGTTAAGGGTCATGTCCTTAAGGCCTTCCACTATTCAGGAAGAAAGGAAAGCTTAAAATGGAATTAAGAAGGTTGAAAGTCCATACAAGAACTCAATTGAATTTGGAATTTTCATTGTAGCAAGTTTCCTACTATCAAAATTTCTTTAAAAGTCTGAAAAAAAATTGCTACTGGCTAGTAATTCCCTGTATTAAGATTTCTGATCTTGAACTATGAGAAGTTTATGCTTTCTATTCATCTGTCTGAAAATCTTGATTCAGAAATGTTCCCCTCCAAGGACCAGCACTGTCACAAAAACAAACTTCCTTCTACACATGATTACATGATAAAAATGATAAAACAAAATTTCACCTGTCAGGATCTCTAGAGTTCGGGAAAAAAGGGGAATTTATAGCAGGAGTTTGTGAGTTTGATAAGCAAAATGATTTTTCCCTTGCTTTCTATCACAGAGGAGGCTGAAATGCTTTGTTAAATGGGAGCCAAACTTTGAGGTATTTTCTTTTTTTCCTTTCTTTTTATAACCTGTGTGGCTACGAAACTATCATTTGGGGAGAAAATAGGATTAGGGAGGTTTATGGATTGAAAGGCTGCATTAAGCGTCTCACAAATTCATCCTTCCTTAAAATACATAATCACTGCACCATCTACTTCTCTATGTATCTGATGGTGCACTGAAAACTAGCTAGTGGGTGGGTGAAACAACTCTCTATATATGGCCCTCACACTCCTTGCTTATTTGTAAATCTTTTGAATGAAAAGGATGTTTAATTAAAGAAAACAATCAATTTCAAAGCAAAGTTCCTACCCAACATTGTTAAACGTCCAATTCGATCCATCAGAAGAGCTGAGACAATATTTCCTGGTAATACTGCTAAAGTCCCCAGAAAATTGACAAAATAAATCCAGTAGGCACTGTAATCATCATCAAATGAAATTTGGCATCCTGTCTTATTGTGAAAGAATGAACAATTTATAAATTCACTACCAGAGTATTTATATGGCTCAAGATCTGTGGAAATAGAAGAAATTTGTGAAAGTTGTAATATATTTCAAACTCAGGTTCTTTTACATATTGCATAAAAAGGCCAACATTAATGTTTAGTATAGCAGTCCAGTATATTAATATTGCAGTATATTAATGTTTTAATGATGTTATTTTAGTTTCATATTGTTGCATTAGACATGCCTTTTCCCCAGCAGGACATAAATATCTTCTACTAAAATTATTTTTATGTGTGTTTATTTTTTAATATTTTTATTGTTGTCAGGTGGAAAGATAAATACTTTATAAATAAGGTAACGAACTTCTGTTACGTCAAATGTAGTTTTTTTAAGTGTATTAATCATTTAAAAAAGAAACACAAAGCACAAACAAACAAGAAAAAAGAGATATAATAATTGGTACAGAAACATAATATCAGAAGTGGACAAAGAAATGACAAATTGTAGAGTTAATGCTCAATGTATCATTGATTAGAAAAATCATAAAATTACATTTAAATACATTAAATTGTTTTAACAATGCAAGTAAGGATTTGCCAAAATCTCCACTATTTTTCATTTAAAAATACAAAAAGAAGCGGGGGAACCTAAAAACATTAAATGTGACAGATTAATGCTACACACTAGGCAGATGTGAGGAGGATTTGGAAGGCCTGGTGCAGATTGCACAAGAATTGGAGGCTTTGGGGGACCCAGTGCAGGCTGTACATAAGTTGAGGAGGGCAGTAAAAGAGAGGGTAGCGGAGCTAAAGGCAGAGGATGCTGCACAAGGAATGACTTTCCAGAGTGACTTGGGACATTCCTTGATTTCTCCATTGAATTTATTTCTGGGAAGCCAGCAGAAAAGATTGCAAATGGCAATCATGTGATTACGGCTCCCAGTTTGCAAACATTGAGTGTAGGGCATTGCTGCAGCTGGAACTTCAGAGACTAATTGTATGTCCATTTTTTCAGCAATGCTGTAACTGAATGATTGCTGAATGCACATAAGCTAAGAGCTACCTGTATTGTAACTCTATTGTAATTATTAATCAGAAATGCTATGTGAAGGCCAAAATGACAGGATATGCATACATCAGAGCTATTAAGGTATTTGAGTTTAAAATGGGGAAAAAACTTCTCTCCCCCAAACAATACAGATGTAGTTTTGGCAGTGAGATTAGCCTTAAACAAAAACACGTAAGAAAAATGAATAAACCTGGATCAGAAAACATCCCAAGCACAGTATGTTCTTCTCAATCCTCTACCCCCTGCACCTCCAAAGTATCATGTGGAAGTTGACTTCATTTTGCCTTTGGAATCCTGAAAGGTCTCTCTAAGTGGCTGCCTAAACAAGTTTAATTGTTAGTTAGTTGGCCCAGTTCAACTTTCTCATATTCCAGCAGAAAATTTCAGTTACTTTCCAATCACCCTTGGCAGAAAGACCTTCATGCCAAAGAGATGAAGAAATTATTCATGGAGCAAAATTCCTGCTCTTTCTTCTTCAAATTTATTTTTAAAAAAGTTAGTTCCTTCTGATAATAAGCTCAGCCAGAAGCACTTGACATCCCTACAGCTGCTGAAAAAAGTTTTGAAAGTGTTCTGCTTAACTTCTCTTCTCTATTGAAATAACTACCAAACAGTTGAAAGATTTGGGGTAACAAAGAATGTGGTATTTCCCCCCCCCAACATACCTGAATTGAAGAAAACAGTCTCTATAAAAGTGCAGTTTTTAAAATATGTATTCAGCGTAGTAACATCCTCAAAGTAACAGTTCTTAAAAAGGGAGTCTTGGAAAGTAACTGCTTTGAATGTCATCATTGTGAACCTGAGTAAAACAAATAATTTACTGTACTGATTTAAAGCATGATAGATAGTAATAGGTTTAACTGAAAGCATTTTTCAAATGATTGAATAATAGTATAGCTAAATATAAATCATCTTCTGAAGTTTCAGTCTTTTGTAGTAATATGTTTAAATTCTCCATGCTCAAACTCTGAATGGTTAGGAGGACATAAAATATAAGAGTTCACATTATTTCTATCTTGTGAAGTTTCATATCTCTCCTAGCATCCATTAACTACTGGATGTTGTGATAGCTGAATCACACTATAGTTATCATCAGCCAAGTTTACTCCAAAATATGATCTGAAACAATGTTTAGTAATACTTACTGATCTGAAGTTAGAGCTAGCTATAATTATTAAAACAAGGAAAAGAGTGAACTAAAAAAACCAGAACATTAACCTATATTAATACCTATCTCTCCAAAAGAAGAAAAAAAAAAGAAACATAAAACGGAACATTGGTATGAGGGACCAGATGATCCTGAATGGGGCAACACTCTATATACTCAAATCATAATGCCTTTTCATTTGAACTTCTCTCAATCAGTTGTGGTCAAATATAAAACATGATAATTCAGCCAAAAGTTTTTTAGTATCAAGAAAAGAGGTCTTCGTAATTTGTACAATTACGACACAAAATTTTCAAAACTAATTATAACAATAATTAAAAATCAAAAAGGGGGATGTAATTTGGTAAGAATTGAGAAGTTAGAGTGTTAAACTAGAACCTGGGAAACCCACATTCAAGTACATTCTGTGGGTTCAGGCTCATAAGCTTGGTGAGTAACTTTGGATTAATCACTACTTCTCAGTCTACCCCATCCCACATAACCATTATAGAGAAAGAGAGGAAGTGCTAAATATGTATCATGAACTCATTAGAAGAAAGGCAGAATGCACAATCAGCAAATCATTTATTTTTCTCAACTTGTCATTGATGAATGTTCCATTAAAATGGATCTGATTTTCCAGAGTAAAGTTGAAATCAAAGTCCACGATCCTCTTGTTGCTAAAATTCTTCCCTCTACTGGCATATTCATCTGCTTGCAGATGCTTAATGACATCTGGAAACCAGACAGACAATCCATAGTACCTATAAAAGCATTTGGTGTAATTTCAGCATTCAATAGAAAATACATGACACAAAAATGAACTGTAATGCAGCATTATGTTGAATATATACTGATAAAAAGTAGTATTTTATAATGTTCTAGCTGCATTCAGATATAACAAGTACATAGCTTTCCCACAGATTTCTGAATTCCCCCTCTCTTTGCAAAAATTATCATGAGAACTGTTGTTGCCATGTTCATCTAAAATTAACATTTATTGTGTCATATGCCGCTAATGTTAATTATGATTAGTGAAAATAAGCCAATTGCACAAACTTATAGAAAAATGAAAGTGGAGTCATGACTAGATATAGATGGTGGCATGACATGGGGTAGGGGTGGGAATAAGAAGAGAAAGACAATGGCCACAAGCTGTAAAAACCAGAACTCACACTTGCAGATTATGCTAAATTTCTCATATTTGAAATTTTTAATATGGTTTAAGAAAAAAGAAACAAAAATTAAGAATGCTGAATCCTTGAAATAAGTAGAAATTGGAGATTATACATATAGAGGAAAAGGGACAACACGTCCAATTTCTTTTTTGGTTTTGCTCCCAGGCTTGTATTAATGGAAATAGCTTGCAATGTTATTTTGTAATTTTAGTAATTGGCACATGCAAAACAGTTTGAAAGAGGCTTTTGGGGTGCATTAACTGAAATACATTGCTTTGCTGTTTCTGAGAAGAGTAATAATAGCATATTTGTAGATTTGTAATGCTACTGTATTTAATCATTGTCTTCCCACTGAAAGCCACATATGATACTGTACCAGACTTGTTTAACCAAAAGCCTATTCTAATTTAGTCAATTTCCCAAAGATACCCTTGAGAATCTGGTAAGTAGTACTATTTCTGATTCTGTAAATGACCTAGAGCTTATCCTCCATGGATGTCTCATCTCCTTTCAAAGTGACTTCACTATGTTCTAAGAAAACAAATGACACAGATTCTGATAGAAGAGGACAAATTTCTTTGTATTTCATTTGCTCATAGGAGGCATATTTTTAATACATCTCTATCATGTTTCCCCTTTCTCAGCTTTTTTTTCAATGAAACAACCCCTGTATTATTTCTTTCTGACAGGAGATTGTTTTAGCTGCCCTGATTGTTTTGGTTGTCCTTTTCTGTACTTTTCCAATCCTACCTATTTAACTATTTTTCTAAAAAATATTTAAAGACTTGCATGTTGTATTGGCATTGTGACCACACAATACATTTGCTATAAATGTAATCTCCTTTAAAATTATCAGTTTGAAAACTACATGGGTAGGGGGAAAGCCTGAGCAATTACAGTTCATTGAGTTTTAAAATAATTTTTAATAACCATTCTTTAAAAATACTTTACAGAAAAGCTTGTGTAGAAGCTATTATTCAGTTAATGTAAATGATAGAAAAGTAGAAATAAAAAAAATAGAAAGCATTGATAAAATAGTGTGGACTGGAGACTGGAAAAAGGGTGTATGTTGGTTTATGTTTAATTTAAATATTAAGTCAGTGCAGAATGTTTTTTAATAAAAAATGTTTGTATTAATATTAAACATTTTAAAAGGGTGAAAAAAGAGCAGTTTAATTTTTTTATAAAATAATAAAAAGTTTGTTGTTGTATGTATCCATGTCACTAACTGGAAAGGCAACAGTAAAGGAATGCCAAGATACAGATCCTTTGGAAATAGCCCAATCACTAGCAATATCACTGCACATCTCAAATTGTACCTCTTTAAAAAAAAAGATTATTTCTATTGTATACCATGTTTAAGTGTAATTTTATGCTTTTCAAAGACTTATTTTCTTCAGTTTCAAAAAGGATTTGGAGTAATTTGAGATGACAGTAATCTGATGATATCATACACTGATATTGTGGAAAATGAATGAAACTAGCACAGCTGCTTCACACTAAATATATAATGGGGAAGGTCTCTAGGTTAGAAAATAATAAAGAAAAATCCTAGTAACTGGAATATGGCATTTGGCATCTTTAACTTGTTTGAATCTTCCTTCACAAAGTAAGTGCAGTACATCCATCCAGCCCACTGCATCACCCGCAGATGCATATGAATTTGCAACCAAGTTAATGTAAATACAATTGCAAAATTTACATATTTCTTATCAACCTTACCCAAAAGAAAGAGTAAACCATACTGCTGCAAGCTTAATTGTATTGTCTTTGACTGGATAGGTGAAACACCTCTTAAATGTTAACCAAATCTGTGAGAAAATAAGAAAAACTTTATTTGTTTTCTAAAGTTTTATGTAAACCTAAATGAAAAATTCAAGTAGACTTGAGAATAAGCATCACAGAAAGTTAGAAAAGTCGCTTTGCTTCAGGATCCTCAGTAAAATGCTACTTTGAGGGAAGGATGATCTATAGTGACCATTTACAGCAGGAAAACTGCTAAGGGACCTAATGTTTCCTCTGAAACAGTAATAACTAAAGGCCCTGTCACACTGGCCGACGGATGCAAAACGTTTGTAAAAAGGACACAGCGGATGAGCGAAATGTTCCA
>BHFT01004244.1:0-23348 GCA_004320025.1 Laticauda laticaudata
TTCCATGTACCTTTCGCTTCCTCCCTCTTTCCGCTTTCCACTGGAGTGGTTGTGAGTTGTGCGGATGTCCAGAGGATGCTGAGAGGATACAGTGGACGTGTAATGGATGACAATGGACGTAGAACGTTTGTTGCCCGTATGTGTCGTGGATGTAGATCGTACACAGCGGAAAGTTCACCCGCTCAAAAAGTTTTGTGCAGCTCAAAACTTTTTGAGCGGATGAAGTTGCAGTAGACGGATGTTTGACGGATAGAGCATATGAAAGACGTACGCAGAAAGTACACAACGGATGCATCGCGTTTTCTAACGGATGGCAAGCTTTTTTGTCCATTTTACATCCTCTTTGCATCCATTGGTGCAGTGTGACATGGGCTTTAACTCCTGATTTGAAGCTTGGCCTTTCAGACTGAGCCCTGGCTTTCCCTTCATATGGCAGTGGATCCTCCTTCTGTCTCTTCTCAACCCCATCATGATTTCAAATAACCAACCAAAGGTAGCTGTGGATCTAAATTGAATTGGGAAGAAGGGAATTATTTCCTTGTGCTCTTTGGGTGTTTTCTGATACGACACAAAAGATGGAAAGATGAAAGGTGGCTAATAATTCTTATTACAGCTGAATTCTGGTTTAAGTCTGTATTTCTTTCTTGGAGTAATAAATGCCTCAGTCTCCCACCCTTTACCTTCCACTGCTACCGTTCTTACTCTTTTTTAAAGCAGCTCTCTCAAAATATAGATTTTTATAAATTTCCAACTGCTTTATTTCTGGTATAGCTCTCTTACAAGGTTTTTTAAGCCATACAACCCAGCCTCTGAAGGACAGACTGCATAAAACCACCCAGGTTTGGGTTTCACCCTTCTGCAGTCTGGCTCAAAGCTTGGGTAAAACCCTGCCTCCAAAAAAAAACCCACCAAGACTTCTCTGACTTATTTGATAACAGATTTGCCCTGGCAAAGTTTTGTTTTCAAGGTAAAAAAAAAAAAAAAGATGCAGCCTGTTCANTAAAAAAAAAAAAAAAGATGCAGCCTGTTCATACCCTGTTTAAGTGGGCTGCAGTATATGGAAATATTCTGTACTCAAGAAAAATGCCCCATAGCCCAACTGGGTAAGGCATGCTAGGAAGGCCACAAATGTGGATAAATTATGACTTTTTGCCTCTGACATTTTTATCTCAAAGGAATGCTTTCTTTTTGCCTCAGGCTGAGTAGATTTTTAGATCCACCTGTAGGCTAACACGAATCCAAGTTAGCTAATAGGAATGGAATGGAATACTTCATTAGCCAAGTGTGTTTGGACCACAAGGGATTTGAAAGCTATCAGTGTACATACAAACAACAAGGTAATATAATCAGTGTACATTCAAGCAACATGGACGTGCAAACAAGTGTATATACAAACATATTGGGCTTGTGTGGATTTCAAGTAAGCTGATGGAATTACACATCTTTCCTTCATAGGTGGATTTTCAAGCAGGGTGTGTTAACTAAGCTATTCCAGACTGAACAGAGGCGATCTTCAGGAACCAAGTTTAACTGCAGGCTAACCTAAATCGCTGTTAGTCAATGTGTAAATCAGACCAACAGGGTTGTTTTCCTAACAGGATTCTATTGTGTGATAATTTTGTATTCAAAACTTCCCCCCCAATCTTTAATTTTTAATTCAGGTTCTTTAGGTATTTCATACTGAGTCCACTTTGAGGAATTTATCTGGGAATGCCATCCTAACCTGATGTTCCATTTGACCCTCAATTCCTTAAAACAATCCTTTGTATAGAAATAAACCTTGGTTTTTATTTAACTGCTCCCAATTCACTTCTTCAGAATTTTTCTTCATAATTAGAGATTATGCAGCTATGGTGCTTTTTTATTCTTGTGGACTTTATTAGATATATAATATCTAGATATAGATAGATAGATAGATAGATAGATAGATAGATAGATAGATAGATAGATAGATAGATAGATAGATAGATAGATTACATATAGTAAATCTACAAACCATTGAACACTGTTTATATTGTTTACTCTGATTCACTATCATTTGCAAAAAACTAGAGCTATGTGGCAAGATTATATATTTTCACTACAAGGAAGAGTTTGCATTAAGATTCCATTTTGGATTCTTTTGTTTATTTTCTTTCTCTGTGACACAACTCTTAGATTTGCAACACACAGCAACAATGAGCATTTTTTAACTTCAGTGATGTTCTCTTGATGTTCTTATGCTTGTCATCTTGAAACCAACCTTGCTGTTCCAACTTTCTGATTTTGCTGACTTTTCCATTTTGATATTTATGAGTCTAATAAGATTAGTTATTGGTAGATTCTCTCTCCTCCTTGTCCTTTCTATACACACAAACATCTATCATAATCCAGAATCCTTAACATTAGACATAAAAAATAATCTCGAGGAACACATAAAAGCACTCTGACAACATGCAGGGCTAGCTCCTGATAGCAGCTGGAGGTCAATTAGTTAAAATTCTGGCAAAGTTTATTTGTTCAAAAGTCAGCAGGTCCACTGTTTTTGAACTAGTCCTCAGCACATCTTGAAGGACCGAGAGCAGCATATATGACAACCAATGTGATATGGTGGTTAAATTATTAACTGGAACTGAAAAGATCTGGGTTCAATCCACTTTTAGCTGCACACAGGCTAAGCAACTTTCTTTATATTGTTGTAATGAAAGCTTCAGAATATTTATGACAGAATGAAGAAAATCACCAAACCTTATTGGGAGATGCTGTCTATTAACAGCTTAGCAGCAGCTGCCATGTGAAGTGACTGAAAGTGGCCGCCATGTGGCAGACATAATATGTAAACCAGTCTTCAATTTCCTATAAACATGTTTAAAATTTAACCTCAAATATATTGCATTTCTCAAACAAAAAAAGAGAATACCTTAGAATAACCAGTGTTTAAACATGTAGGCATTCTTACTAGAGGTAAATCAAACCATAGATTGCAGGAGTCAGGTAGACTTAACAGCACAGGGACCATGTCATCCAATTGCCTATAAACTGAATGTCATCTATCTTTTGGTGCAACAATTAATTGACTTGTTATGATATCATGGAATAAGCATAAATATATAAACTGATTATAAGACTATTAAAAGCAATGATTGAACATAATCTGGATGTATTTTTCATCTCAGAAAAAAAGATGCTATTATTTTTCTTTATGTTTTGATTTTCCTTTGCCTCAAAGCAAATAGATGGTTCCCAACTATTGTTCAGATAGAGCTAAACAAAAATACACAAGTGGTATAAGGTGTTTAGAACTTGGATAAAAAACAGAAATACTTTCAGATGTGTATATAATCTACAGGCCTGTAAGATGAATGTTTCTCCCCTGTTGAAATTGCAAATCAAAATTGATGAAAATGTGAAATGGTTCATATTTTGAGAAGCAGAGCAACATCTGTGAAGGAAGGAAGGTTTCAAGGGAATTTAACAGCAGAGGCTGGATAAAGTTTTGACAAAGAGAAGCTCAGGAAAATAGGCAGGCATATTTTGTTCTGAAAAAGTAATGGGAGGGCTTTAACTCAAGAAGCCAAGGGAAAGAAGGGACAGGCAAGAGATTTCAAAGGAGGGGGCAGAAGACTATAGAAGTCAACCAATAGGTCTGGAAAAAAAATGAGGCCCAAGCATTCATAATTGGCAGAGAAGACACAGAACTAATGAAAAACTAGGTAGAAAAGGAACAGGTGATGGTATCCAATAACCAAATGATATTGATTTTTTTTTGTCAAACTATGTAATTAAGAGTTCCTATTATTTACTAGCTTACCATGCACATTGGTAAATGTCTGCATCATTGCCTTTTGAGATATAAGTAATTGATATTTACTGTGAGATCCATATATTATGCAGAGAGGAATAGACCAGGTAGGTTTATGAGAAATTCGCCAAGGAAGACTTCTTTGTCACAACTGAGTTTTAAAGTCAGGTCACTGATCAAAGGATCAATTACAATTATTGATCATAATTGTTGCTTCAGTTTTATATTCTGCTAGGTAGGAATTTTCCACTTCCACACAGAAAAGCATTCAGAGAGCTTTGCTTGAGATTGAAGAGTGAGCAGGAAGGTTTTTCAGGAATTGAAGTGACACAAAGAGAATGAGAGTCCAGTTCAGCTGCAACAAGGGAACCTTCTGATGAAAGAAACTTCTGTTTTCAGAGATTTTTGTTGTACTCATCTAATTTATTAGAACAGGGATGTCAGGGATTTCATTGAGGGCCGCATTAGGGTTGTGTTTGATATCAGGGGACCAGGGTGGGAGTGGCCAGGGTGGGTATGGCCAGCTCAACATCACTCATGTCGGGGGCGCCTGGGGTGGCCTGAGTGCTCTGCCAGTGAAAATGGGTTCCTGAGCTCTGTTTTTGGCTGCAGTGGCCTCCTGTAATCCTCTGCCTGTGAAAAAGAAGCTCAAGAAGACCATGGGTGGCCATCCTGAGCTCCATTTTCACTTGCAGAGGCACCAAGGGGGCGGTCCTTCATCGTTTCCAGGGTACCCCACAGGCCAGATCCAGCCTCCCGGTCTTGAGTTTGACACTCCAAAATTCGAACAAACCAGATGAATTTTTTGTGGAAGGTCCCTATACCTTAATTGTCCCTTGAGTTTTTTTTTCCCCCCTTCAGCAACTTTTTAAATTTCATAATGTAGCACTCAAGTAACAATTTCTTCATTATTGTTAAGGGCCTGTCACATAGGCCGACGGATGCAAAACGTATGTAAAAAGGAGACAGCGGACGAGAAAATGTTCCATCCGTTGTTATCCGCTCTCAAAAGTGCCCTGAATTTGCATAAGCAGAGCTACAACAACGGAAGGAAACGGACGGGAGAGAGCGGTACCCAGGATGTAAAAGGCGGATGCTCCACGGAAGCCTAGCGGATGGAAAGCAGAATGGCACATCGCAGTGGCTTCCGGGGGAGCAAAGCGAGCGGATGCGCAATGAAGGAATCGGATGCAGAGTGAATATGACCCGATCGGTACTTGCTGAAGCTGTTTGCAGGAGCGGATACGCGCATAAGCGGAGATAGCTGTAAAGTAGCGAGATGCCTAGACGCGATGAAAAGTGTTCACTGCGCATGCGGGCGAGGATCATTGCATCAGCCCTACGCGATATAAAGGAATTAAGAGCTTCGCAAGCAAGTCACCACTTCAGAGAAAAACGACCTGCGCCAAGACTCGAAGCTCCGCCAACAAACCAGAAACATGAACGAGCGAAGCAGATCTGCCATGCTGCCACTGCAAGAAAGGACCTCTGCACACACTGCTGCCAGCGCGAGAATGACTCCTGGCCTGCCATCACCTGCTTCTGTTTCGTACGCTTCATTGCTGGCTAACTACTAGCTACGGCTGACTCCTACTGACTGCGCGTTGCTCACTGGTGCTGGTGCTTAGGCTGGGACTTACTCTGCTGGTCGTTCTGTCCTGGGTTGCTAGGGTGTTCTTCTGCTGGGGCTTACTCTGAGCTGGCACTTGCTCCTGGGTGCTGGGCGCTCTGCTGGTGGCTTACTCATTGCTGGCGCTTGCTCGGCTGTTGTCTGCCTGGTTCCTGCTTGGTGCTTTGTACCATGGTGCTGCTGGTGCTCTGCTGTGTCCTACCTGCTGTGTGCCTCAACTAGGTCCTGCTGGTGCTGCTGTGCTTACTCTGCTGCTGCTGATCCTGCGTCCTGCTGTATCCTGCTGGCTGCTTCTGGTGGCTCCTAGGTCCTGCTAGTACTGTCTGGTTGCTCGCTGTCCTTGATGCTGCTTGTGCTGACTATGGGTGCTTACTTCTGTATCAGAGTAGGGAATCCTGGTGCTCGTTGGTCCTACAGGTCCTGCTGAGTGCTTGCTAGCGATCCTGGGTGCTGCTGGTCCCTGCTGGTCCTGCACTTTTTGCTGGCTACTCGTTGTTGTTGCTGCTGCTACTACTGGCCGTGTGGTATGAGCAGCCTAGAACCCTTGAAGCTCCTCTGGTGAGTGCGCGCCAGATGGCCTGCTCAGAGAGGAGAAACGATGAGCTGATGCAAACTTATGTGAACGAGGGGAGAGGTCAATACTCCCATCGAGACGTAGGAACCATGAAGATGAACGGTTGGCTGTAATAGCTGAGGCGAAGGAATGAGTATCGTATTGAGTCTGGAAGGACACAGGGCTCTATCGATGTAAATCAAAGGAAGCAGGCTGCAGTGGAGAGAGAAGGATGAAGAGCTCTAGGGTACACTTCCGGACGGAGTTTCCTCGCTTCAGCTGGTGAATCGACAAACCACATGCACACCTGGTAGCATAGGAACATGCACCTCAAGACAATCTGCCAGGTCTTATGGGGTTTATGCCGGCAAGCTGATTACCACGAATGAGACGCTTACCATTGATGGCCAAGTGGCAGGCTTCTTGGACCGGAGTTTGAGACTGCCCGCTCGAGGTAGCAATGTCATCCCTCTGCAACCTCTCTTCTGCAGGCAGCCCGTACAGAGAAGCCCATCCTCTTCCAGCAAGATGTCAATGCTCTGTGTCAGCCAGCAGGTATCTGTAGGAGTTCATGCCACGATGGATGATACCCCCACGACATGCTGCCTCACCATAAAGGCAAGACGCGACTGGGGGACCCCCTAGGATTGCGAGATGGAGCACAGAAGAGTGCATATTCCACCGAAGAGACCAACCCACATCCACTCCAGCTCCACATCCACAGAACTGACAGCAGAGAGGCAAGACCGAGCAGAGGCAGAGGCATGCTCCTGATCCTGCTGGAGTCAGGGACACCATCAAAACAGCAGTAGATCTCTATCTCAGAGTACACTCATTGAATGAGTATACACAACATACCTCTTCAAACCGCAAGCCCTTCCTCACCTACATCAACCAGACCCTCCAGGACATGCCGATCACAGTACCAGGTGATTTCAAGGACAGGATCACCGTTCACTCTTACACCCTAGAGCCCAGACGATGAACCTCTCCCAACAGTGCCAGGTTCTGCATTCCTCACACCCAGGTGATGTCACTTGCAACTAGCAGGAAAACCACCACTGCTCCAAGAGGCTTTTCCAAGTACTCACCATACCAAGGCTACGGTTTACCAGGAACCAGAGCACGGCAGCTCTTAGTCCACAGGCCAAGAGTAACATACTTGAAAGCCACCGGTGGCCTTTTTTGACCATTTAATGTCCCTCTCTTATTTGGGATGCACACAGATTGCGCCCACCACAGAACACGATGCACCAACATCTCAACCTCAACTCGAACTACATGACCGACCACAACATCCCACTTCCATCGCAAACTGCTCTTCCTTCCATTACCAATCCCACAGCCAAGCCCAGACCTGCAGTAACATCTATCACTACGATTTAGGAGCGGACAGCCCATGTCCTGGAGGAGGGCAATCTCACTAATATGACTAGGAGCATGAGCAGCTCTCTGAGAGCTTCTCAGCTTACATTTACGAGTCCGCCTGTTATTCTAATTCGGGGAGTCCCAGGCAGCGCCAATGGTGCCTCAGACAACACTCCAAGCAGCAGCCCCTCCACGCACCTGGACTCATCACCAGAACCCTGAGACTGAATGGCGTGCCTCAAGAGATGAACTGAGAAGAGTGCTAAGAGACTGGGTTAGTCTAACATGATGACTTTATCTTACTGCTTGGGACACCTTTGGGGTCATTAATCGATATTACGTTTGTTATTAATCAAGATTATCTTGCTTTCACACACTTATGCTTTCAATTCATTTTTAGTCACAATAAACAGAGAATACTTGCAGATGGGAGAGAGCTTTTAGAAAATGGTTTAAGCTTTGACATGCTTGTGGGAGAGAGAGTAAGATAGCGTGGCAATGGGCGGGATACCTTTGGGATGGGTACATAGCATGTGGGATTGGCAGGGACTAAAACCTTTGGGATGTGGTAAGTCAGCTGTGGGATGGGTTCAGGTACCTGTGGGGAGTGGGTAATAGCATGTGGGATCGATAAAAACCTCAGATGGCAAGCATAAGTGGACGTATTAGGATCCACGCCTCCAGGTAGCCACATCCTTGGTCCATGTTATTATCAATAACAATGGTAATCATATGTATCTCCACCACAGTATTCAACAAAAACAAAGCTTGTATTACAATGCACCGTTACATCTGTCGGGCATTCAACATACATGGCACAAGTATCTCATCAAGTGTGATGAGACAGGCTGAAGCGCAGAGACATCCATTAAATCATCTATCATCCTGTCTTGCCACATCCATGACCAGACTGGGGAGTTTGCACAAGTATTTCAGGGAGGTTGCAGCTGCCAAATTCTTCCCTTAATGTGAACACTCTGTTGAGGGCCTAAATTGCACATAGCCAACAGTTTGTTCTAGTAAGGGTTACCGTTTTGGCGTCATTGCCGAGGCACGATGATCCCTTTTGCCTTGTGGAGTCCACGAGCCTGTTTCTGCAACCTCTGGGTAAGCGATGGGTGCGCCTATGAGATTGTGGCGAGATAGGCAGCAGCTTCAACGATCCCTCCCTCACGTCTCTGGGCATGCTGCATGGTGGTGAGGAAGTTAATGGGAACCTATATTGGCAGGATTGAAAAAAGGCATTCTCGCACCACAATCTGCACCTTGACCTGGACAGCTGTATTGAAGATTCTCCTTCATGGGGTGAGGCAGATCAGGAAAGTTGATAGCAGGACTTCATGAGGTAGGTCTGAGGGGAAGGCATCATCCATGAAAGTAGGCTAGAGCAATTTGTTGTGTCGTGTGAGCAGGGTCGTGGATTTTGGGAAGCTATGATAAGGTGCGTTCCAGTCCCTCCTTGAAGATGATGACAGTTGTAATAACCTGGGCATTGAAAGCTGACTGTGCCTGAAGCCAAATCGATTACATGAACTGTTAGTCAGGCTAAGAAAAATACCTCCTCTCCCAATATCGATGACTTTCCTCCATCAAGACATTGTGAAAGTAGGATTCTGCTGAAGAAGCCCTTGTGTTGTACATAAGTGGACTTGAACCTCCTGCTGGAGCTTTGCTTAAGGCCATGTGATTGCTCCAATCTTATGGTCTCAATGCTGTTGGGGGGTTCCACTTCTGATATACTTGTAGCTTTCTGCAACTTTTCTTTCTCTCCATCTTCTTCAGGGAGGGCGAGCTGGAGGAGCTCCTCAGGTATCTCGATTATGCCTGCACACTTTCTATGACCACGAATGCTGATGAGTAGATTGTGTGGCAAACCCTCCAGCTGTACTGCATGCTCACTGTACATGGTTGAGGCCAGGTGGCGCAGAGAATCAGTGCACAAATTGAGTCCAGGGATCCAGGCTGGGCCAGAAAGTTGGTGCTCTGCTTGGGTCCACTATGGGTTCAGCACCACTCCACATACTATCGTCAAACATGGCCTGGCAGATCCATCATGAAAGTTCGGGATGCAAAGGTCTTCTGTTCTGCAGCTCAATCAGCTTGTTATACAGTCGTACTCTGCTCTCTGGTGATCCATCTTCGGACCATACACTTCTTGGCCGCTCCTATTTTTGCATAGTAAAAAGTGAAAGAGTCTGTGAAGATGGCTGTGCGCACTGTTTCAGAACGATGGGTTGCTACCAGGGATGTGTGATGATTCAAATGGTGGTAGGACTGACATGTGATGATGTGGAGAGAAACAAGAAAGACCAGATACGGGCTGAAGAAGAGTATTTCACCAGCAGGACTGCTGGGACTGACAGTGCAGATCAGGTAGTTCTCCCCCTTTTTATAGCAATATTTGGGTTTCCACTAGGTGTCCTTTTGCATCCTTAAAACATCCTGCAGACACTCCTACAATAATCCGAGATTCACACGTTCCCTCTGAGAAATTTTTTTTCCGTTTTAATGCTTTGTATGTGAGCTGGCATCCGCTTTCATCCTTTTCTGTCGATGCTACTTAATCTGCATATCTGTTTCCGCTCTGTTTTGCTTTCTCCCGTGTTCCGTTTTTCGCGCTGGTAGCAATTTAGAGTTAGTGGGGAATGGTGCAGCGGATGCTAGCGATCTAGCGGATGCGTAATGGATGATGACGGATGGTCTAATGGATGTTCCTGTACTTGCGTAGCGATCAGAATGGACGCGTGATACAATTCTGCTCAAAGTTTTGTGGAGCTCAAAAACTTTTTTGGAGCGGATGAAATGTCAGTAGATGGATGCTGGACGGATAGAGAGTATGAAAAACGGATGCAGTGAGTACAGAACGAAAGCATCGCAAGTGTTTCTCTCCGTTTTACATCCTCTTTGCATCCGTTGGTGCTGTGTGACAGGGGCTTTAGCTGTTTTGTGTATTCCCAGAGAGTGGAAAGGCAGAATATAATCAAATTAACAAAGGGGAAGATTCTATGATTTGGAGAGAGGATGTATGTGTGAGATACAATGCTGTGATTGAAAAAACCTCCGTAATATCAGTATGAAATATCCATTTTATATCTGCAGTACATAGCATGATGATAAAAAAACGTATGGAGTTCTTATATCTTCAAACACAGCATTTCAGAATGTATACTGTAATTCAAACAAACTGGCAGATAAATAGTAGTGTGTGGCTCAAGAAAACCCACATAAACCAGTGACTTTCCTCAAAATCCATCAGCAAAGAAAGTCAAGAAAAGGTAAGTAGTTTGTAGCATTTATATGCATCTAGTGTGATCCTGAGTATGTAGTATGTATGTTGGAAGGCAGCTTTGCCCCTGCAACCAACCAACCTTCCTTTCTTTCCTTTCCTTTCCTTTCCTTTTTCTGATTTACTCCATTTTATCCTCTCCTTTTCTTTATTTTATCCACAAGCAGCCTACCTCACTTAAAGAAAGCAAATGCAGGTACTGCCAATGGATTAAAATTACAAAAAAAGGTAGAAACTATAGAGTTGCTCCATCCTCAGAGATACCAATGGAGGGGTTGCTTTTCTAACACTTCTTAGGGAGTGTTATGGGCTTCATTCAATAGATCCCCCAGGTTTCCCATTTAGGCCTGTCACACCTCCCCAATATAAAATGGGATCATCTCAAAATGAGAAAAATGTCTTGCAGAGGGGAATGGGAAATAAGAAAGGCCTCCCAGTTGACTAAAGGTAAATATTTAGACTCAGGAGAAAGGAAGGGATTGAGTTAGCCATCTGATTGCCCAGCATAAAAAGTAAGGGGGAGTGGGGAAATGTGCAATTTTAGTAATTTGGGTTCCTTGTTCTCAGCAATTTACTTTACACTTGGGGACAGCCCGCCTTCCCTGGAAATCATACCCAGGAGGTAGAATTTTCCTTCTCGTCAAGCAGAGCTCCTTCTATTAAACCTGTAACTATAGCTGTGAGACTCTTCTAGTTCAAAATGCATTCCTAGTAATGGATTTGTTGGCATCTGGCAGAGCTCAGGGACTGAATAAAGTCGCCTATGTGTAGATCTGTTTTCCTTCATTTTGACTTTGTCCATTGATTCTTAATCACAGGACATGGCAGGCAGATTTCTGTTCTCAGGCCGGACATGATGTCTACAAATCTTTTGTCCCGTAGTGTATAACAGTATGCAGAGATATCTTTGTGATTTTGGTTTTGTTTCTGTTAGAATGCATTGCTTTCCTAAAGGTTTAACATTTGATTGATTGAACAATCATTTTCCATTTAAAACACCAGGACTGAACAAACATTTTGAAAATAGTGCGGCAACATGTACAAAACACTTCTGCACAAATTATTAAAACAGCCACATATTTTTCCAGGTGCACATGAATGCTTCAGAAGCTGCTGTGACCTGTAGCTGCATGTGTGAACTTAGCAAAACATCTGTGGTGGCACACATATGTGACACAAAATGGCTGTGCGGGCAGACACAAGGGAGACTACAAGTGAGCAGCTGCTTTATTGATTCAAGTGCAGGAATTCCCCCACTTTTCTTTCAAAAGACTTGTGGAGCCCTAATAGAAGTGCATCCACCCAGCTGGATAAGGACTCCATGGACAACATTTCTTCATAAAGCCAAAACTAAGTGCAGCCTTATTAAGCTTGTATCCATATTGATTAATCTTAATTTTAGGTTGTATCAAACATAAATATCTGTTCCAAATGCTGGAATTGGGTATGTCTAGCTCAATGAAAAGAAAGACTAGGGGTGACCCAATAGATGTGTTCCAATATCTCAGGGGTTACCGCAAAGAAGAGAGAGTCAAGCTATTCTCCAAAGCATCTGAGGATAAGACAAGAAACAATGGATGGAAACTAATCAAAGAGAAAAGCAACCTAGAACTAAGGAGAAATTTCCTGACAGTTAGAACAATTAATCAGTGGAACAACTTGCCTCCAGAAGTTGTGAATGCTCCAACACTGAAAGTTTTTAAGAAGAGACTGGACAACAATTTGTCTGAAATGGTAGAGGGTTTCCTGTCTAATCAGGGGGTTGAACTAGAAGACCTCCAAGGTCCCTTCCAACTCTGCTATTCTAGTCTATTCTATTCTGTTCATTCCATTCTAATCTGCTTCAGTTAGAAGAACCTATCTCAAGCACTATGTCCAGTTATGGCCCCTATATTTTAAAGACACAATGAGAGAAAACAGTTTCAGAGAAGGGCAACAAAAATGATAAGCAGATTAGAAATTAAGTCCAAAGCAGACATTGCAAGAGAAAAAAAATATGTAGTATCCTTCAAATATCTGAAAGTATATCATAGGGAAGAAGATCAAGATCTATTGTCTTACATTTTAGAGCACAATATTCCCAAGAATAAGTTAGGGGCAGTCATATTCCAAATGAATGTAAAAAGAACTTTCTCAATATAAGAACATTTTCACAATGAAACCAATTATTGGGGGTTCTCTTTCACTGAATGAGTTCAAGCAGAGAGCATCTGACTTGAAAGTTAATGTGGATTCTTACATGGAGTCATAGCAGGATTTAATGGCTTAAAAGTCCCCTTCCAACTCGAAGATTCTTGCTTGTTGGCCTTCTGTACACAGCCAATTAACCTCTAAGAAAATAATGCCGGATTAAATTTGGCCTTTTCTAAAACAACTCTTATTATGGCAGCACTATATGGGATTAAAGTGGGGGAGTTTTTTGGAGTGTTGCTGAGAAGATGAAGAGATGGAAGAACATGATCCAGAGTATTGACAACTACTGGTTCTGACTCTGCTGGGAGTATTATATGTAAAGTAGCATACAAACAGGTAGCAGGAAAATGCAACTATTGTTTATAGAGATCCGATTTCCAGAACCCCTACAGAAAGTGATTAGCTTTGAAAATGACTTAATATAATATTTGGCAAGTTATTCCAAGAACAAAAACTTTCAAATAAAGCACCTGAGAATATCATAGACAGCCCAGAAAACGAACTACTGAATCATCAAACAAATCAACCAAGAGTTTTCACTAGAAGCACAAATGACCATGTCAAATTACTAGGCTTTTGGACATATTACATGAAGTCCTAGCTCCCTAGAGAAGCCTGTAATGGTGGTGGAAGGAAAGAGAAGGAAAAAATACCACTAGCAATGTGGATGGATTCCATTTCAGAGGCAACAGCTTGATAGCACAAAATCAATCCATTCATCAATCAAAAGTGTCCAGGGTATGGACTCAGCTACAACAAGGAATAGTATATATCAGGCCCTGAAACACAGCTTATACTTTTTCTAGAGCTTCTCCAGGGGGATCAAGAAAGGAAGTAAGAGATACATTTTATCTTTATCTGAAACCACCACAAATTATGTGATAAAACATTGGTTATCGTTTTAACAAGCATTAAAACAAAATCCTGTTTTAAACAACTCACAAGTTGTGAGGAAGGATGGAAGCGAATGAAAGAGTATCAAATATTCTCATCTAATATTGAAGAATCTCAAGGAGCCTCTCAACAGTTGTTGCTTTTGTAAAAAAGCAAAATTACTGTTTACCTGAGCAAGGAGAGCCAACAAATTATCTCGGTTCTTGGGATGTACCTTGCTATCTTTGGAATGGCTGCTATACATACCCACCTCTACAAATCTCCCAATCATCAGAAAACACAGTGCCACTCTGCAGCAGCAGCAGCATCTACAAGGCTATAAGGCTGGAGAGTTGAATTTGTACAGCACAGATGATGTGGATGCTCCACTGACCAACATTGATAAGAGGACGTAATGGTGCATACTAGTGGTAATATATATCCAGTCATCCAGACTTAAACCAATAAATGTATTTGAAGTGTAGCTCAATAAACACTTATTTGTATCAAACTGCTGTGAGACTGAAGTGGTCACAAATGATTTGTTTTGCTTTTACTAACTCATTCAATTTATTTTGAAATTATTGTTTGCTATTATACATTGTAACTGTTGACTGTTTCATTGGCTCATAATCCTGTGATTGTGTTTGTAACTTACAGTTGGAAAACCACTGGATAATTTTTTTTTAAAGTATGTTGTTTAAAAAATATCTAAAAATTAAACTTTTGTTAAAATGTAGAAAACAGCCAGCTAGCCTACCAGCCAAGTGCTGTTCATTAAATCACTTCTTGATACTGCTTCTTCTGTACATGTTGAATATAAAAGGAGAAAAATATATCCCTGTTTTACCCTTTTGATTCCCAGTAAAGGCTATGTGTAGCTAGAGTTTTTGCCAAAATAGCGAAAGATGCATTGTAATGTCATTGTGCAATCCTTACATGATGACAGAAAAGGAACAAAATTTGTAGATTTTGTCATTTCCCACTTCCTGCCAACTCCAGAGACATCCCATACATATTTTGTAGATATATTTTGTAAACTGCCCAGAGCCACTCTATTGAGATGGATGGTTTAAAAATAGGAAGGGAGGGAGGGAGGGTTGGCATATATGAGTATAGGTGTATTTGTCTGTATCTCAGTGGTAATAACTTAGTAACCTTAGCAACATAAAGATGTGTGGCCTTCCATTCACAGAATTCTGGCTGGAGAATCCTAGGGGTTGAAGTCCCTACACTTTGAAGTTGCCAAAATTAAGAAATGCTACTCTATGAGATAGGTAACACAACAGTGTGATATTTCCTTGACTCTTGGAAGATTCCCTATCCTTGAAAAAAAAGAAAGAAATGTGACATATTTCAAATAACACCATCATTTGAATGATTCAGCATATAAACAGATCCCATTGGCATGATTAAAAATGTAGCCTCTAGTTTTGGGAAGGTGGGATGCTGACAATGGTAACATCAGCTGGTATATTGGGGAAAGGACTGGAATAGGGGGGAAGATGCTGGCTTCTCTTACATTTTATATTGAAGTACATCCAAGTGTTTATTGATGATGGGTGTTTGATGATTGGTCCCATCTACTACTACAGGCCTTTGTAGAACAGCCAAGCTCCCACAATGCCACCAATATTTTGAGAGTTGTGACAATATGCTTTCTAAATGTGAAACATGGCCACACCTGTTCTATTGAAAAGACAAAAAAAAAATCCAACCCCCATTCCTCAACCTTACAGAGCTCCATTACAGAGTCATTGCCTTCATAGTAAATAAAATAATAAAGATACACTCACTAGTCTCTTCTAGCAGCATTAAATCGTGGCTTTAAAAATCTGACCTCCTGTAACAAACAGGCCATATACAAGAAGGGTTTTGCAAATATTTATAGGAATGTGCATTTTCTATTCACACTATTGAAGTTTTTTTTTCTAATAACAGTCTTTGGGGACAGAAATGATCAGTATTCTATTATTATGATGGTGATCTTCATCATCACACAATAATTTTAACTTTGCATCAAGCCATCTGTCATTTTATAATCTTTTATCCATCTCCCAAAGAAGACAACTGTGCTTGAGAGTTAATCGTCTGTATTACTTTATTGAAAAGAACATTAACCTAACGTTGCTTCTTTTTTTTTCATTTGATTCTTTATTCTTGAAAAACACTCTTTCTGCAATTTTAATATTCATAGAAGCTGTCATTAAATAGAAATCAAGGGATCTATAGCTTATACTATTCTAAATTATACTTCCTATTCTAGTTTCCCATTTGATGTTTTTCTATTTAGTTTATTTTATCATTCTTACCAATACAGATTTTATATCCTTTTTAACATGAAATATAAGAATTGTCAATTGTTTGAAATCAATGTAAAATGTATACGTAAAAAAATGAAAGGGAGAAAGGAAAGGGAAAGGGAAAATGTGTGAGTGAACAACTGAATGAATAGCAGGCAACAGCTGGAATTTAATTTAATAAGTGAATGTACAGAATGGAGAACTGACTAGGGGAAGTGAATTACTGACTTTTCATCACTGCAGTAGTGTTTATATCCAACTCTCCTGATGAGGAGAAGTGAAAATCCTTCTGATTAAATAAATTTTAGGAGTCCTAGAGGGGAAACTATTTAAATCAGGTCTGCTCTATTTCTGGATATTATATGCAAAGTCTTCCAATTCTTTTGGCACTTCAGACTGAGGTTAATTTGTGAGGTAACTAAGTAGTGAGAAAAGTAATATTGCTTTTCTTTTTAAAAGAAAATAAAGTACTTCTTACCTCCTGTGATGAAGAGTCTGGTCTATCAATATATGTCTAACAATTACATATACTAGTAATTAGGACATCAAAGTAGTCATTAGCATACAAATTTTATTCCTTAACATAATGTCTGTACTGAGAAGGCTATGCCCTCAATGGCGAAGAAATATTAATATCCTCAATGTGTGAAATTAAAATGATAGTTTCTTAAGTTCTCCAGCTAAGCTATCATGAGAACTAGAGCACACATTTGGTAGATTCCTCCATCAGTGTAATATGTAAGGAAAAATCAATTTTCCTAACATTAGCTTGTCTTCCACAACTTAAAGGCCCTGTCACACTGGCCGATGGATGCAAAACATTTGTAAAAAGGACACAGCGGACGAGAAAAATGTTCCATCCGGCTGTAATCGCGTTCTTTCAAAAGGGTGCAGAAAATTTGCATAACCACGAGTGCGGGAGCCAAACACGGAAAGGAACGGACGGGGAGCAGACGTAGGGGGAGGAAGCAGATGCTCACAAGACCATACCTAGCGAGTGGAAGCGGATGGCAGCGAGGCAACATCTGGCAGGCTTCGCGGGGAGTGCACAAAGTGGACGTGACGGAGACAAGGCGATGCAGAGTGATTGCCAGCAGATTCGACAGGCGTGATGCACAGTGGAGATGCCAAGCGGATTAAGCGGTATGCCAGAGCGAAGACCTAGTGGGAGTGACAGCGATTGCACTGGCGCATGGCGAGGAGGATGCATTGCGTCAGCCCCCGGCAGATATAAAGGGAACAGCTCGCCAATGCAGGTCACATTCAGAGGTAAGAGGACCTGCTTCAGACACAGCTTGCAGCCAGCACACCCCACAACATAGGGGAAGAAGAGAAAGCCTCAGCATCTGCTGCAGCCCTCCTGGGCAAGAGGGACAGGGCCACCCTCCCACCACCCTGGCCCTCAACTCTGCTTCTGCTCGGGGCTTTCTGCAGGCCCAGGACCCTTCACTCTTCTGGGTCTGGGGGCCTTGATGCTGCTTCGAGGCTGCCTTCTGTGAGTGCCTATAATGGCTGTCTTCTGTGTCTATGTGGATGCTTTCCGAGTAGCACGTCAGTCACCATACCATTCACTCGAAGCTGGGACCACTTGATCTCTTAATATTGTAGGATCAGCTCTACTGTCAGGTGTGCCTGAGATTTTCGCTAAATAGTGCTTCCCTACTCACTATCTGGCAGTCGCTCATGGTGACCGGCACTGCTGGCTGGTACCTCCTAGTGTCTGGACGGTGCTTTGTGCGTTGATGTTTCTGGCTTCTGTGAGTGGTGCTGTCTGTGCGTGCTTCTCTGTGCTGGCTAGGCTGCCCTTTGGGTTTTTCTGGCTGTGGGTTTGCTGGTGCTTCCGGCTGGTTGCTGTACTCTGCTGTGGGCCGCTGCTCAGCGTGGGTGTGGCTGTGTTCTGCTTCGCTTGCTTACTCTGTGGGTGCTCTACGGTCTGGCTTTGGTGCGGCGTATTCTGGCTGGTGCCGTCCGCGGTGCCTGTCTGGTCTGTGCTCGCCGGAGTCCTGTGCGGGTGCTCCTCGCTAGGTCTCCTGGTCTTGGCTGGTGCTCCTGGTCCGTGCCTCGTGCTTCCTGCGTCCTGCTCGTTGCTTCCGGTCCGGCGGTCCGGTGTCTGCGTACTTGCTGGCGGCTGCTGTGCTTACTACTGCGCTGCTGATACCTGCTTCCTCACTGCTGCTTGCTTAGCTGTTGCTGCTGGTACTGCTGGTCACTGGCTTTTGCTACTACTGTTAAGTTGCTGCTGCTGCTGTGGTGCGTGGTGGGAGTAGCAGCCACCTACATACCTGGAAGCCCCTCATGAGACGAGCCCATATGGTCTCGCCAAAGTAGGATAGGGCAGACGTGAGAAACGGAGGATGGTGGCAATACAACTACTAGAAAAGGAACATGAGGGAGTGACGTGTGAGTGCTGTGAGACGTAGAAACGAGTGTATTTACATGGCGGAAGCGACAGCAGGCTTCATAGTGACGAGAGCCAACACGGTTAAGTCAGTGCTGCTTTGGAGAGAGAAGGCGCGGAGAGCCTTGGCGGCTACGACTCCTGCTCCTCAGTGCTGGTGGAAGCACACTTGCCAGCCTGGTACGGAAGCTGCACCTCAAGAAATCTGGCAGGCCACGGTCAAGCTGATGGATAGCCGCCCTGCTGAGAGCCAGTCCCTTCTGGCTAGAGAGTCAGCTCCTGTCTCCAGGCAGGTATCGGTGGAGCGTGCAACAATGGAGACCCCCCCCGCAGCTGTACGAGGTGGCAGAGCGCGTGGAGAATCCCTGACGCAGTGGGACAAGGAGACGGCCACTTCCACCACAGCCCAACCCACATCCACCCCAGCTCAACCTCCACGAGAAGGCAGAGAGGCAAACTGGAGGGACACGAGCCACCAGGACTGTCCCTGCGTGGAGGAGATAAGAGACACCATCAGGAGCAGCGTAGATCTCCTCTCTCAGCTGGTACACACCGACTCCTCATCCTCCAACCGCAAGCCCTTCCTCACCTATGTGAATCAGACCTCATGAACATGACGGAACCCCAGTACCAGGTGGTGAAGGACAGGATCACCGATCTTCTTCAGCAACCCTCCAGACCAAGATACCTGCTCCCACCCAGTTCAGGTCTGCTCTCCACCCCAGGTGATGTCAACTGCCCTTCCAAGGCTTTCCACAGGCCCTCCCTACCAAGGCTATGGCAATGCAGGAGGTCCAGCCAGCAAGGCAGCAGCCTTCCCAGTCCAGGAAGCATGTACATCGGATGCCACCATACCACTGTACGCAGCCAATGCACGCCGGCCAGCACACAGATGACCACCCTCAGTCAGCCCGAGTGTACCAGTTGGCATGCAGAGCGCCGTAACCTGCCACAGATGCCACCAATGCCAGTCCTCACCCAGCTGCAGACGAGACAGCCCCACTACAACTGCTCCTTCCTCCACCCACAACAGCCAAGTCCGCGGCTCAGTACATCTGTCATCGGTATTGGGGCTGACACCCCATGTCCTGGAGGAAGGGCTCTCAACATCACGGGGCTGAGCCAGCTGTCTGAGAGCTTCCTCAACACACCGTCCCCTGTTGTCCTCTGGGCCAGGCACCACCAGTGGTGCTTCAGACCAGCACCTCCAGCGAGCAGCCACCTCCACAGCACCTGGACCCTTCACCCTGAGATCTGGGCACACCCCGAGTGACCAAGAAGAGAGTGCCAGAGACTGGGTGGCTACCTGTTGACTTTATTTTTGCTTTGGACACTTGCATTGGGGTCATTTTTCTTTTTACAGCTTGTTATTAATAAAGATATATCTTTGCTTCATACACTGCTTCATTTATCGTTTATTAATAAAAAGTCTTGATGGAAACTTTTAGAAATGGTTTAAGCCTTTGCATAGCTTGTGGGATGGGAAAGGATAGCAGTGGGATGGGTAATATCTGTGGGATGGGCAGGGATACCTGTGGAATGGGCAGGGATACCTTTGGGTGATCGGGTAATCTGTATGCGTGGGATGGCAGGGAGTGACATGGTGATGTTGGCATGGTGGATACCTTGTGGATGAGTAATAGCTGGTGGGATAAGTATAAACCTCCAGTGCAAGCGTAGTGGGACTTGTATGGTCCACCCTCCAGGTGCCACACCTATGGCCCTCTATTATTCAATAATAATGTAATCATTCATCCACACATGTCAACATAACACAATCCTTTATTAAATGCCCTGTTCTTGTAGGCCCACCCAACATACATGGCCCAATCTCATCCAGTGTGATGAGACAGGCTGAAGGAAAGCATCCATTAATCATCTATCATCCTGTCTTGCCACTCCACTGCTCCAGCTGGGGAGTTGCACCAGTATCTCAGGAGGTTGCGCTGCTTCTTCCGCTTCACGTGACGCTCTGTTGGGGCCTTGCACATCCTCAGTGTCTATCAGGTTTCGCCCTTGCCTCCAATCACCAGGCCCCATGTCCCCTTTGCCTTGTTGGAGGTCCACGAGCCTGTTCTGGCAAGACTGGGTAGCGGTGCGACATGAGATTGTGCAGGATGCAGCAAGCTTCCACGATCCTCCTCACAGTCTCTGCGGCTATGCTGCATGGTGGTGAGAAGTACGTCGGTGTGAAACCTGTTGAGCCATGGGCGTCAAGTTGATGCTCAAAGGCATGTCTCCACGCAACCGCCGACTTCGCCTGGAGCACGGCCTGTAGTTGAAGAATCCTCTCTTTACGGGGGGTGAGGTGTCTAAAGTTGTAGGCTTCATGAGGTAGGTGTTCGTGAGGGAGGAAGGCGTGCATCAACCAAATGATGAGTAGGGTCACATCTTGCTTGTCGATGCGGCAGCGGAGGTCCTGGCATCTGGGCAAGGCCAATGATGATGGTTTGTCATTCCAGCCCCTCCTTGAGAGCACCTGGCGTTGCTTACCTGGTCATATACTGAAGCTGACCCCGCTATTGCCCTGAAGCAGCTCCGATTGTTACATTGGAGACTGCTCATAAGTCAGTCATCACCATAGGCGAAAGGAGTGATCTGCTGAAGAAGCCCTTGTAGTTGTGTGATAAGTCGGACCCTGGACTTGGCTGAGGTGCAGGCCCACGTGCTTCCCATCTATCGGCTCCAACGGGTGTGGGGACATTCCCACTTCTCGAATACCACTGCTCCTGCAACCTTTCTTCCATCCTTCTTCAGTGGAGGGCACTGGGAGGAGCCATCCTCCAGTATTCTTGCGATGACGGATGTACGAATCAGTCTACACGAAGGGGCAGGGAGCTGGCCTTTTTGACCCAATGCGATGGGCCTGTACTGCGCACTCGCCGACGCAAGGCACTCACTGTAGGTGAGTCTCTGAGCAGGTCGGCTAGACGCTCAGTGACAGAACCTCTCGCCAGCCCCGAGGGTCCAGGCTCGGGGCCGGAGGTTGGTGCCGCTTGGGTCAACCTTGGGTTCCAGGCACTCACAGACTTTGTCAACATGGCTTGAGAAGGCCATCCCTCCAAGTTGAAGTTCCTAGGCAAATGCTACGAGGGGTCTTCGTTCCATACTATGCCCACCATTAGGCCCTTGTTATGCAGGCTCGCTTGACATCTGCTCTTCCGGTGATTGTTCCATCTTCAGACCCAGACAACTTCTTGCGGGCCACCTCCTTTTCTCGCAATAGAATCAGTTGAAAGAGCCTTAGACAGCATGGCCGAATCAACGCACTGTGTGGCAGAACGATGGGGCTTACCAAGAGAGGAGCTGTAGTATACGATCCATGGGTGAGGAGATGACTGGATGCTGTGAATGAGCAATCAGAGCCAGAGTGAAGGAATGCAGAGTCTGGCACAGCCAGAGGCTAGCTGGCACCTGAAAGGCTGGGAGATCCGCGGTGAGTTCCTCTCCGCCTCCGCCTTTTTATAGGCATATATAGGGTTCGTCCACTGCAGGTGCCTCTTTTGCATCCTTTGGCATCCTCTAACATCCTATATATCCGAGATAGCGGTCCCCTCTGCGACGTTTTTTCCATTTTAAATGCTTTCTATGCGAAGCTAGCATCCAGCTTTCATCCTTTCCTCCCGTCCAGTGCTACTAACGTATCAAGTGCTGTGCTGCACGTCCCGTTCCGCGTCGTTCCCACGTTGCTATCCTGACCTTACGACTTGTCCATTGGAAGCGGAGTTATGAGTTGTGCCGTGGAGTGCGCAGCGGAGCAACGGATAATCTGATGCCTAGCTGAATAGTAGCGGCCGCCAAAATGGATGACTAAACGGAATGCAGAACAGATGTTCACTGCGATATGGCGTTGCGGAGTCGCAGGAAGTATATTCGAGCGGGTTGGGATAGCATATTTCCGCTCAAAAAGTTTTGAGCCAGCCTCTAAAACATTTCCCTGTGAGTGCGGATGGAACTAGGTCGCGGATGCCTGGACGGGATAGAGAGGAAGGAAAAACGATGCACAGTTGAGTAACCAGAACGGATTGAAATCAGCGTTAACCAATGATGGCAGAGTGTTTGCTCGCCGTTTTAACATCCTCATGTTGCCATCCGGTTGGTGCAGTGTGACATGGGCTTAAACTTTGTTGGGAAGTTGAAATATTATTGTCACACTTCAACTGCCCAATGTTTTGGGGGCTGAAAGCCATGCTTGCCCTTTATTTTACATGATTAAAATGAAATTAATTAAATATCATTTCTGACCTTAGTTGCACATATTCAATAGTCTACACCAGGGGTGTCAAACTCAAGGCCCACAGGCCAGATCCAGCCTGCAGGGTGCTTAGATCTGGCCTGTGGGGCTGCCCTGGAAACAGCAAAAGACCTGCCTGTGGTGCCTCTGCCAGCAAAAATGGAGCTCTGTAGGGCCACATGCAGCCCTCCAAGGCTCCATTTTCAGTGCAATGGCCTGCTGCAGCTTTCTGCCAGCAAAAATGGAGCTTAGGTGGGCTGTAATGGCCAAAAATGGAACCTGGGAGGGCCACATGTGGCTCTCCTGAGCTCCGTTTTTGCTGGCAGAGGGCTTCAGGAGGCTGTCATGGCCAAAACTGGAGCCTCAATAAGTGACGTCAAGTTGGCCATGCCCACCCCGGTGCCCCTCAATGAAATTAAGTCTGATGCTGCTGGTTTACACTTTCGATGATATCAATGTATTAGAAATTACAATTTTAAGGCAACTTTAGAGAATGTACAGTTCTTGAGGCCTTGTTGAAAACTTTTTAAGAATTGTATGAACCCTTGGGATTGTAGACTGAGTGCCCTGAAGTCAAATCTCACATAGCTCATCAAAATCAGGGAAACAAAAACTGGATACACATCAGTGAGGTCTCTTAAATGGTAGTTTGGGAAACTGCAAGAGGAATTTCTCATCTTTATCTATAATGGGGTAATTAAGATGAAGTCTCCTAAAATGATTTTAAAT
>BHFT01004245.1:0-19678 GCA_004320025.1 Laticauda laticaudata
CCAATCAAGTCACACCCCCACTAGCAGTTAAAAGGAAGAAGCAGCTGCAAGCTCACATTACTCTGAGAAGCACATAGGTGAAGAAACAAGCCTGAAGATGATGAATGAGACTTCATTGAAACGTTGCCTCAATACTTCCAATTTTACGCAGGAGAAAACCCGAATAACCAAAGATCCACAATCAAATACCCGCAAAAATTTTTTCCTCATGTTAGCTCAGGAATTCTGGGAGTTGAAGTTTACAAGTCTTTACAAACTTGCCAAGTTTGAAGTTCCTTGTTATGCACAGTATTAATTACATAGGTTTACTAATACAAGGTGTCCATTCAGGTAGAGTTCCTATTGTTACATTTCGTTTCATCTACATATAATATATATAATCTTTTTTTCTTCTTTCTCTTTTTCTTTTTCAAGTTCAGTATACATGCTTGTAGCCATTTTTGATACTGATACTGTACCATATAAGCTAAATTATGTACATCTCTTTCCATTAAGCTGTGGCACCTATAAATTATTCACAGTGAGTACCTGAATGATTAATGCTTATTTTAATCAGGCATAGATTGGAGTCTCATGGAGAATGACAAATCAATTCATTCATTCATTCATCAATGACCCTGATTAAATCTGCAATAGAACTTGCCAGTGGCAAGTGTCCTTCTATGGATCTTCATTGTGAAAAATGCTCATGCTAACACTGAGTCATGTTTTCAGACTTTCTTGAAGTTTTCAGAGTTCTGAAATACCACACTATTGTTTATTTGATTTAATACAGAACAAGTACAATTTTTTTCTTTTTAAAAATTGGGTGAAATATTGAAAGTTAAAAATGCTTCAATCATTTCTTTTCTCTTACAGTACATTTGGCACATATTATTCGCCTTCACTCATTGATTTCTCTGCTGTCGCATTTTCACTTGTACTTAGCTTTCTTTTGGGAAAAATAAATTTCTACAATTTACATATTTTTACAGAAATAACATGTGCTGTGTCACCAACCCACAATATAGTACATATCTTATGTACTATGTCTCATGTACTATATTCATAGATTTTGATGGGTTTTATAGATGTAAAAATAAAATTGTGTTGCATTAGTTTCAATTGTTGTTATCATTGTCCAACAGTGTTTGGTAGGGAGGTGGCTCAGGAGTAAAATTTGAATTGTTTTTACAAATTCTTACAACACATCTGCAAGTTTTTTCCAGAGCACTGATGTTCTACATATTTTTTTTAAAGAGAGAAAGAAATAAAAACTATTTTCTTGCCATATTATTATTTTATTTTATTTTTGCATCCAGGGTTCTTTTTTAACTTTAGAGGAGATTGCCCTGTTACAGAATTCTTAGATATGATGGGATTAGCCTGCTGGTGCCACAGCTTTGAGAGGATCATAGGTATAGGGAGCCCTAATGCAACCCACATTATTTTCCTTTTAAGATAGACCATGTCTTATTTTTGTTTTATAGTAGAAATAAAAAATAGAAGGAAAGTGGATTGCTCCTGTCAGTCTACCCAGGGGAGTAGAAAGATCAGAACTTTCATTGTTTCTCTGTTATTGATTAGAAGGGCAACTTCTTCAGTTTTCCTGAACAACAGCAGAAAGAAAACCCAATGCATTTGTCTGAATTGAATTTTTAACAACTTTAAAAATATGGTGAGAGTCTAATTCAGATTACAGTTCAAACTGAGACTGGATCAAAGGGTCTGTGCAAAATATAATATGTGCCTAAAATCTATCTGAACAAGTTTTAATAGCTTTCCTAAAGTTATAAGTGTAGGTTCCATCTGAATTCTGGTGGAAATCTTATTTCAGAATGCCACTTAGGCAAATATGAAGCTCTTCTTCTGGACCCCCTCCTCCCACCAGGTTTCATGTGAAAAGAGACCCACACCATATCTCTCAAAGAGTGAACAGACTGGACAGAGTCCAGCTTGGGGAGACAATCCCGTCATCCAATGACCTTCCATTGACTTCATTTTCAAATCATTCTCCCAGAAGTTTTTATTTTCCAGAAAACTTGATATTTTTTAACAGGGTACTATAATAGTGTTAACATTCCATTGACCTTCAGTGAAGTAGATGTATGCTGTTCTTCAAAATATTGTTAAATAAAGAGATCTATATAATTCTAAATCCAGACTGGAATTTGTGAATCATTTTTTTACAAAATATATTCAGCACTACAAGTGCTCCATCAATACTTAAGTCTCTAATTTTCCAAAATCCTGTATTGTCCCACTCAGTACTCATTCCTTGTTTTGAAATTTATCTTTCTCTTAAAAATAGAATGATCAAAGTATCAGAGAAAAGGAAGAAGATTGGGAACTGACAATTAGAGGGATCGTTTGCTACAACATGTATTCAAATTATCACAAGAGTGCCACAAAATATAATTGTTTATTCCTGCTTTTAAATGGAGTAGACTTCCATGCAGGTTAGCAACAGTGTATTATAAGAATATCTTTTCAAAGCACTATGTGCTGAACATTTCCATTTGGAGTATTTTAAGTAAAGCAGCATCCAACCCACTCTAGCACATTGCTTTCCAGAACAGAATAATTAACTCTGAAATAATATCCTTAGTTTAAACAAATAGAGGTAATAGGATCAGTTTCTAACATGCCCGGTCCCACTGCACTTACGGATGCAAAGAGGATGTAAAACGTTAAAAAAAGCTTGCCATCCATTGGAAAACACTAATGCATCCGTTGTGTTACTCATTGCATATGTGTTTCATATGCTCTATCCGTCGAGCATGTCCACTGCAATTTCATCTGCGCAAGAGGTTTTGAGCTGCACAAAACTTTGTGAACGGATGAACTTTCTGCCATGTACGATGTAATCCGCGACATACACGAGCAACAACACATCTATGTCCGTTATCATCCATTAAACGTCCGCTGTATCCCTCTGCATCCTCTGGGCATCTTCGCAACTCACATCCACTGCAGCTGAAAAACGGAAAGAGGGAGGAAAGAAAGGTACATGGAACGTCTATACATCGTTAGTAGTACGGAAATAGAAAGGATGCACAGTGAACGGTTTGCATCTGATATAATATCCGCGCAGCATCCCCTTTCTTTCCTTTCCGGCGTACGTGATGCATCCGCTTCATCCGCTATGTGTCTGCTTCGCAATTCTCCCCTGGAACCCCTTTGGAGTTGTCATCACTTCCATCTGCTTTCATCCACTAGGCTTCCCTATGAACATCGCTTAACATCCCAACTACATAACTATACATACTACCCATGTCCGTTCTTTTCCATTCTTTTCCATTCTGTTTATGCAAATTTTTGCCACTTTTTGGAGCGGGTGACAACGGACAGAGCCACCCCTGAAATTTTGCTCATCCGCTGTGTCCTTTATGCATACATTTTGCGTCCATCAGCCAGTGGGACTGGGCCTTAACAATATATTTGGGATAAAAGGAAAATATTGTCTTTATTTACTGAAGAAAAATAGACACACTATTGAAAGCACTCATCAAAAATTGCACGGCATTATTTGAAGGCTGACTCCTCCTTCCAAGATTATTGTATTTGGTTGCCAAAACATGTATTTCATTGCCAATACATTGTTATTAACAATAACAGTACATGCTGTTGTTTTGGTCATCCATCAATTGTAGATAAGGAATAATTCATAGAGTGGAGGAAAATTCAGGAAAACCTGTGTGAGATATGAAGAATAAATTCACACCTGTTGAGATAATTGGCTAAACAAAATTTGTTCCACTCAATAAGCAACTGCAGAGAACTAAAGTGTTTAGGGAAACTGTGAAGTGCTTTGTAGAATCCTCCTGGAAAGAAAACAGTTGAATACATTAGCCAGGTGAGGAATGGGTAGCTGAATGATGAATGAATTAATGTAAATATATTTTGAGAGGTGTATCCTTCTGCATGTCAATTCAGATCAAGGAATAAAAGTGCTCAAAGAAAAACACAGTCCAAACACTTCACAAACCAAATGCTCAGCTGAGATGCTTTGTGTGGCTTCGATCTCAATCGTGTACCAACTATCTTGCACATCTGACCTCTTTGCAGATATCCTGAACATCTCTCCTAGTTTTTATCCTAGCAAGCAGATGTAACATTGGTAAAAAGAACCAGAGTTTCAATCACATGTTTGTAATCTTAATGCTTGACCTACCCATTTTTCCTACAGACACCTATGCTGCACAACCTTCACTTTAAAATTTGATATTCCAGCAGCAAGTTGATTATAAATAAATTCTTAGATGTCTATTATAAGATAAAACTCTTGCAGAAAAATACAACTTTGTTTTTGAAAGTCTGGTTCTTTGTGCATATGTTCTGTCAATCAGCATATATGCATGTAGCACATGAACTGCCTGACCCTAATCCTTATGTTCCAGTAGTTAATGAAGTCAAAATATTATCAGTGGCTGTCTAATGCCAGTGTTGGAATCAGGCATATAAAGATATGGAATCTATTGTTTTCTAAACTGATATGGATATAAGAAGTCATCATCTTCTCAATAATACAGTAAAGTCTAGAAAACTGGTTCAGTGTGCCTTTTTACAAGGAACAACGAACAAGGACCTTAACACAAAACTGAGAATTGGCATCTAATTTTAGATGGGACTTTTAATACACATAAATATATATTTTTTGCAATATTGCTAACAATCATGATTGAAAACAAAAGTTTAAAAATGCTGTTCGAAACACTCAGGAAGCAATAGTTCAAAACTTGTCTCAATTTTGAATTCTTTGGGATTTGAGAAGGGATCCTCTTAAATTGAAGCTTAGTTTGCTGGTCACTTCTGCATAGAGATCCACTGATTCAGTTCCCCATTTTGGAATATTGGATATTGGGAGAGGAGACATTTTGAGAGTTATACTGCTACCATATTTGAAGATATACCAAGGAGGGGAATGCTTATGTAAAGGCCCTGTCACACTGCCCAACGGATGCAAAACGTTTGTAAAAAGGACACAGCGGACGACCTCCGTGTTTATCGCTTCTCCAAAAGGGGCGAAAATTTGCAATAAACAAGAGCGGATAAACAACGGAAAGGAAACGGACGGGGGAGGACGCAGCGTTCGGATGGAAAATAGATCAGAGCGGAAGCTAGTGCGATGGAAGCGGATGGGAGCAGATGGCACATCCGCTAGCTTCCGGGGGACTTCAGCAAAGCAAGACGCGCACGGATACGCGGATGCAGAGCAGACGCCGAGCGGTACGCGGATTCACAGCGATGCACAAACGAATTGAAGCGATGAACAGCGGAAGCCTAGCGGATGCACAGCGGAAGCCAGCCGGAATGCTACCTGGCGTAAATTGCAAAAATGCGGGGTGGGAATTTATTGCATCAGTCCCGTGGATATAAAGGGAAGCACCTCGGAAGCAGGCTCACCATTCAGAAGGAAAGACCTGCTGCCAGAACGCATTGAGTGCTGCCTGCCTGACTGTCTGCCGCCATCCTGCCAGCCTTGCATGCCTGCCTCCTCCCAGCCTTGCTGCCTGCTCCCTGACCCTTGCTGCCTGCCTTGGTGCCTGCCTGCCTGCCTGCCAGCCTGCTGCCTGCCAGCCTTGGTGCCTGCCTGCTGCCAGCCTTCCTGCCAGCTTCCCTGGCCAGCCACAACCCCACAAACTGGGGAAAAAGGGGAAGCCTCAGCCATCTGCTGCCAGCCCTGGCAAAAGAGGGACAGGGCCACCCTCCCAACCCTGGCCCTCACTCTGGTTCTGCCTGGGGTTCCTGTAGCACGGGCTCACTCGTTCTGCGCGCTGGGGCATCTGCCCTGCTTAGTGCTTCTGGAGGAGCTGAAATGAATCGATGCTTCTGGCAGTGGGGCTTTCTGCTCGTGCTTACTCCTTGCTGAGGCTGCTTTCGGGTGGTGCTTCTGCTGGTGCTTAATCTAACTGAAGGCTGCTCTGGCGGTGGTGCTTCTGCTGGTGTTTACTCTGCTGAAGCTGCTCCTCGTCCTGCTGGTCCTACTGTCCTGCTCATGCTCCTGGACTTGCTAGTCTGCTTCGTCCTGCTCGTGCTCGCTGTTTTGCCACGTCCTGCTCGTGTTGCTGCTGCTGCTCCTGATGATGATGATGAGATGATGATGATTATGATCCTGCTGGTGATGCTGCCTGCTGCTCGCTGATGATCGATGATGATCCTGCTGCCTGCTGCTGCTGCTGCTGGTGTGAAGGAGGCAGCCCTACTACCTGGAAGCCCCTCTGAATGAGGGGCCCCATCTGGTCCTGGCAAAGGCAGGAAGAGGCATATGCGGGACCGGGAGAGGAGGCAATACCCATTGAGAGGAACACAAGGCTAGGTGCTGGAGGCTGAGAGAAAATGACTATCTGTGGCGGAAGGGACACCCGGCTGTAGCAGGGACCCCAAAAGGAAACAGGCTGCTTGGAGAGAGAAAGGCGGAGAGTCTGGCCTACACATCGGAGGTGCTCCTTGGCTGGTGGAAACATATGCAACACGCTGGACGGGAAGCTTGCACCTCAAAGCAATTAGCCAGGCCACAGTTAAGGCTGACGGACAGCAGAGACCTATGTCATGCGCAGTGCAGCTTCTGGAGGGTGAGACCGCCACCGAGGAGCAGGCCAGCAGCCCCTCTCACGACCCTCTTCTCTCAGCCAGCCTGCCTGCAGAGCCGTTCCCTCTTCGCTCGACCGAGTCAGTTCCTGTCTCCAGGCAGGTTTCTGTGGAGCGTGCCATGGCGGAGAACCGCAAGACAGGTGTTTGAAACTGTGATGGGGCACGCTGAGGACTCCCTGGTGCGCTGGGAGAAAAAGGGGGAGAAAAAAAAAAAAACCCCGGCACTTCCACTACAGCCTACCCGCATCCACCCACAAGCTCCACCTCCACAGAAAGGCAGAGCAGCCAGACAGAGGGGCAGAGCCATCCACACTGTCCTGCGGAGATCAGGGACACACCATCCATAGCAACATAGATCTCCTCCTCAGCTGGTCCCACACCAACTCATCATCCTCCAACTGCAAGCCCCTTCCTCACCTATGTCAACCAGACCTACAGACATGGCGGAACCCCAGTACAGGGTGGTGAACAGGACCGGATCAACCGAGCTGCTTCACAACCCTCAGACGCCAAGAGGCACCTGCTTCCCCACCCAGTCCAGGTCTGCTCCCTCCACCCAGGTGCATGTCCCTCCATTCCAGGCTTCCCACAGGCCCTCACCTACAAGGCTACGGCTCCAGGAGGTCGCAGCCAGCACAGGCAGCAGCCCTTCCCAGTCCAAGGCACAGAGTCATCGGCGAAAATCGTTTGCACCGTTTCACGGATGCCCGATAGCCACCGCACGCCAATGATGCCACCGACGACAGGATGCACCAGCCCGATGCCACCAAACACCAGAACCTCACCAGCTTTGCAGACCAGACAGCCCCCACTACACTGCCTCCTTCCCTCCACCCCACAGCCACGCCCGGCCTCAGTACATCTTGTCCTCGGTACAGGGGCTGACACCACATGGCATGGAGGAGGAGCTCTCAACATCACGGGGCTGAAGCCTAGCTTCCGAGAGGGTTCTCAACACACTGATCAACCTGTTGTCCTCTCGGGGCAGGCACCATGGTGCTTCCAGACCAGCACTCCAGCAGCAGCCACTCCACAGGCACCTGGACCCTTCACCCCTGAGACTGGGCACACCTCCGAGGGACCAAGAGGAGTGCCAGAGAGTGGGTGGCTACCTGTAGTCTTTATTTTGGACACTTGACTGGTCATTTTTTTTTTACAAGCTGTGATTAATAAAGTTTATCTTTGCTTCGCACAGCTTGCGTCATTTATTTTAATGTCAATAAAGTCTTGATGGAAACTTTTAGAACTGGTTTTAAGCCTTTGCATGTTGTTGGGATGGGTAATGATAGCTGTGGATGGGCAGGGATACCTTTGGGATGGGTAATAGCTGTGGGAATAGATAAACCTCCCAGTTGCAAGCATAGTGGGACTGTATGGTCCACCCTCCCAGGTGCCACACCTATGGCCTTCTTATCAATACTAATGTTTAGCATTGATTCCCACATGTCTTCATAAACACAGTCTCTTTATTAAACTGCCCTGTTCATTGTAGGCCACCCAACATACATGGCCCCAATCTCATCAGTGTGATGAGACAGGCTGAAGAAGCATCCATTAATCATCTACTCACCCTGTCTGCCTCTGCTGCTACCAAGCTGGAGAGTTTTGCACCCTGTCCTCAGGAGGTTGCCGCTGCTTCTTCCCTTCATGTGAGGCTCTGTTTGGGCCCTTGCACATCCTAGTGTCTATCAGGTTTCGCCCTTGGCTCCATTCCCCAAGGCTCATGGTCGCATTGCCTTGCTGGAGGTCATAGCCTGTTCTGCAAGACTGGGTTACGCGGTGCGCATGAGATTGTGCAGGATGCAGCAAAGCTTCCATGATGCCTCCTCCATGGTCTCTGGGCTATGCTGCATGTGGTGAGAAGTAGCTGGAACCTGTTGGCGCAGGAATGCCAAAGGCGTCTCCCACCACCTGCCTGCACTGGACAGCCTGTAGTTTGAAGATCTCTCTTCATGGGTGAGGAGTCGAACTGTAGGCTTCATGAGGTAAGATTCTGGAGGGAAAGGCATAATCCACCACCCACGAGAAGTAGGCACATCTGTGCGTGTCGTTGGGTAGGGGTCTGGATCTGGGGCAAGTCCACGATTGGGTTTGTGTTCCAGCCCCTCTTGAGGTCACTGGCGTTTGTCACCTGGCATCTGAGCTGACCCAATTGGCCTGAAGCATCGAATGACACTGAACTTGTAGTCAGCATCGACATGGCGAAGAAGATGGAGCTGAAGAAGCCCTTGTAAGTTGAAATAAGTGGGACCTCGACTTTGGCTGGAGCCTTTGGCAGGGGCCATGTGGTTGCCATCTATGGCCCAACGGTGTGGGGAAGTTCACTTCGAATACATGCTCTGCAACTTTCTTCATCCTTCTTCAGTGGAGGGGCACTGGAGTGAGCTCCTCCCGGTATTCTTCGCAGATGGCCTGCAACACTTCCTTCACCACAATGCTGATGGTGTTGTGCTGGCACCCTCCATCCATGCTGCTGCTCTGTAGTGTCCTGAGGCAGGTGGCGCCGAGTGAGTGCACCTTGAGCCCAGGTTCCAGGCTGGGGCGGAATCTTGTGCTCCTGCTTGTCAACTGGGTGTCAGCCGCTGCACAACTTTGTCAACATGGCTGGAGGCCAATCCTCATGAAGTTCTGGAAGCCGAGTGTCTTCGTTCCTGACTCCACCAACATCAGTTTGTTGTACGTCCATTCATCTGCCTCTTCTCTCGATCGCATCTTCCGGAACCCAGTCGCTTCTTGGCCGCTCCTTTTTCTCCCGTAGTAAGAAGTTCAACAGAGTCTGTAGATGAGCTTGCCTGTTCAGAAGATGGTGGGCTACACAAAAGGAGTTTGTTACATCCAAAGAAATGGACATGACTGGATGCTGTGGAAGAGCAAGAGCCAGAGAAGGCTGTGATGCGTCTGCACAGCAGGGCTGCTGCAGCCGAAAGTGAAGATCCAGGGGAGTTGCTCCCCCATTTTTTAATAGCAATATAGGTTTTCCGCTAGGTGTCTTTTGCATCCTCTAGGCATGCCTCTGGAATCCTTAATATCCGGATAGGTCCCTCTGTGAACATTTTTTTCTGTTTTAAATGCTTTGTTTGCCGAGCTGCATCCGCTTTCACATCCTTTCTCACCGTCCGTGCTATAAAACGCTCGGCATAGTGATCCGTTCCACGCTGTTCTGCTTTTTCCTGCGTCCGAGTGGATTTGAGTTGCCATGGATTGTTGCAGCGGATGCCTCGTGGATATAGCGGCTGCCGTAATGGAATGCAAGAACAGATGTCCCCCGTATGCCTAGCGGATGCAGAAACGGACGCATGGATACATTCTTCCGCTCAAAAAGTTTTGAGCAGCTCAAAACCTCTGAGCGGATAAAAGTCATAGATGGATCTGGGATGGATACGAGAGGAAGCAAAATGGCGGCAGTGAAGTACAGAACGGAAGCATCACGTTTAACCAACGGATTTTGGCAAGTGTTTTTCTCCGTTTTACATCCTCTTTCCATCCATTGGTGCAGTATGACAGGGGCTTAAACAGTCATTGGGAAAAATGATTTTATTCTTCTTGGGTAATCTGCAAAAGATGAACTACCTGTGAGCAATGAATGTGATATAGCAATCATATGGGATCTGTTGGGAGTGGGGAGTGAAATTGTGAATTCACTGTACCAGAGGGATCCACCAACAAAGGTTCTGGAACACAGTATTCATTTTATCTAGGAAAGAAGTGGACTAGATCAGTCTATCACCAGGAGAGGCCAAACATGTCAGGCTTTTGTTGTCTCCCAGCACATGAAGGCCAGCGAGATTCCATGCTGACAATAGCAGTCATTAGAGGAATATACAGAGTGAGTGAAGATGGATGAAAAGGACTGTTTGTTTTTTTTTCATTTTGCTAGCACTCCTCCTTCCATTATAGTTTCACATAAAAGTCACTTTTTTACAGTAGCTGAATTATTTTTAGCAGAATTTAATCTTAAGCAGAGACTGCCAGACTGGCAACTATGTAAACAGAAAGCTTCTCTTTGTGCGCTGTGGAGAAACCCATAGCAGTGCAAGCTCTACCCTGATAAGGCAATACTTGATGGTTTATTTTTAATACAGTTGGGATCTATGACAACAAAGGAGCTCAATCTTGATCCCAAGACCACCTTTCAGAGCAACCTCATTAAAGAGTTTCTTTAATGGTGCAAAAGAGAAGAGGAATATGTATGTGTGTGTGTGTGTGTGTATATGTATATATATATATGTATATATATATTTGTTTTTTTAAGTTTTCACGGGAACTTACATTAATGCAGTTCAGCTTCCTTCGGGTATTTATCCCACGTCACTGTAATGCTTTAAAGTTGTAGCAACGTTTCAGCAGAATCTCATCTGCCATCATCAGCTTCTGTACTGAGTTTGTATGTACTAATTTTTATTGTATTGACTTTGTATGTAGTGCTTTTAAAGTACTTTTAAAGTGGGATAATATCCGAAGCGAAGCTGACTGCATCATGTAAGTACCCGCAAAAACTTAAAAAAACATATATATACACCATAGCATACATACATACATACATACATACATACATACACATACATACATACATATATATATATATATATATATATATATATATATAATATATATACATATATATCAGGCTTCTGTATTGAGTTCGTATACACCAAAACAGAAACAGATGTCCTAACCAAAGGATTCAATTATGCCATAGCACCCAAAAAAATCCCACAGAACCATCATATGTGCAGGAGAATCCAGCCTAACCAAATTAAATACAGATGAAGCTGACAGAATAAGACACACAGGTTACAAACATCTTATGCACAAGTAAACCACCCAAAAGCAACTTACAAAAAGATGAATTCAAAGCGCTACAAACCCTGAAAAATGATAAGAGCATAATTCATACTCCAGCAGATAAAGGGAATGCCACAGTAGTAATGGATAGAAAAGACTAACAAAACAAAATTGACAGTCCTACTCCAAGACTCCACATACAAACCTATAAACACAAGACCCAACCACATATCTGGAAAAATTAACACAGAGAAGAAATTATAAACCAGCCACGTAAGCAAAGAAATCCAACAGACGATCATCCCAAGAGAAAAATCTTCCAGATGCCCCAAAACTATATGGCCTCCCAAAAATAACACAAAGAAGGCATATCTCTCAGACCCATAGTTAGCTCCAAAGGAGCACACACTACAAAACCTTGCCTGAACACTTGCAAAACAACAAACAGCCCCATGCTGAAACACGCAGCTTCATATTTACAAAACCTCATACCACTTCTGTAGAAATGATGAAAGATCTACACGTGGAACAAGAAGATCTGCTTGTAAGTTTCAACGTGGTTCTCACTATTCACTCAAGTCCGATAAAAGACAACTCTTGAAATCATCAAAAATAAATACCAACCAACTAAAGATCTCATGGAACAAACAGAACACTGCCTAACCAACACATATTTCATATACAAGACAAAGATACAAGCAAATGAAAGCCCTTATGGGATCACACTGTCATCCGTCATTGCCAAACCTGTTCATGAAGAATTTGAATCCAGAGCCCTGGCTAATGCACCGCCACCAAAACCCAAACTATGCTAAGTTACATCGATGACACATTTTGTGATTTGGCCCCATGGAAAGAAACCTAAACAATTTTCCTAACACACCTAAACAGCATACCCCAAAATCAAGTTCACCATGGAACATGAATCCTATGGAACAGCTGTCTTGCCTCTACATAAGAGGTACTACAGATAAAATCAGTAAGATACTACACAGGCATCACATCAAGAACTGCTTCAAAACAGACAAAAAAAATAGCAGCCATCCTGAGGAACCCCAAAGACAAAATTGACTCTGGAAAACTAAGGCATATACGAAATTCCCTGTACATCATGCCCGGCCACAAATACATTGGACAGACAATAGAAAGAATAAGTATCCGCCTAGATGAACACAAAAATGACAGTAAAAAAGCTGGAACACACCTCCTCACTAGTCCAACACATGAAAAACCACAGGTCACACATCAACTTCAATGGCACCAAAACCCTAGCCACTATAGAAAACCCCAGCCACAGAACATCAGAGAAGCCATAGAGATTGAAAAAAAGACCTGAACAGCATGAATAGAAGAGATGATTCCGGCAGACTGTCAATCATTTGGAAGCCTGCACTCTCAAATAGAAAGATCTCCACACCACAAAACAGACAAACACCTGAGCACAGACAGACTCCCTCTGATGCCTCCAACTCAAACACCCCCCACACAGGCACCCAGGTGAAACCCAGCTTGCGATGAAGAGCAGCCGTCCTTTCACACGAAGCCAAGCTGCATTGAAAGCCTCCAACACAGACAGGTGCTGACTCAGCCAATCAAGCCACAACAGACAGAAGAAACCAGAAACACCAATCAATCAAACTCCAAGTCCAATGAACACAGACCCAGGCTCCTAGCCAATCAGAATGGGACCAGCCTCGAATTTGAAACCAGGAGCTATGAGACCCACATCCATACAGAAGCCTGATGATGGCAGATGGGATTCTGCTGAAACGTTGCTACAACTTTAACAGCACTACAATGAGACACTTTAACAAACTACAATGACGTGGGATAATACCCAAGGAAGCTAACAGCACAATATATATATATATATATATTATTAATATATATATATATATATATATATATATATTATAAATATATATATAATATATATATACAACACATACATACATAACATACATACATACATACATACATTACATACATACATACATACATATATATATATATATATATATATATATATATATATATATATGAATGCAGTTCAGCTTCCTTCCGGGTATTATCCCACGTCACTGTAATGCTTTTAAAGTTGTAGCTTTTAAAGCACTACAATGACGTGGATAATACTCGAAGGAAGCTGAACTGCATTCATGTAAGTACCCGCAAAAAACTTTAAAATATATATATATGTGTGTGTGTGTGTTATTATATATATATATATATATATATATATATATATATATATATATATATATATATATATTATATATATATATATATATATTATATATATATACATACACGCACACATACATGGTGTGTGGTGTGTGGGTGTTGTTGTGCATATATATACTTATGCATACATATATAACATACATACACACACACACACACACAGACACACGACAATATTATATTTATAGGACACTGGGGATTATAGGTGAACGTAGAGAGACAGAGACAGCGGGAGGGAGGGAGGGAGGGAGGGAGAATTAAATCTAGATATCTATTTTGAGAGGCAGGATGGGGCAATCTTTATTGACTGGTTAGGTTAATATCCAAAATGTTCTTGTTTACAGTCAAGATCCACAAGCATGCAGTCATAGTCCTAATTAGTTTTACAATCAACAATGAGCTTTTCTGCCTTACAGCAAGAAACCATTACCAAGGCTTTCATTTCTTACCTATCTTGCCTGCTTCCCCAGAAGTGTGAGGTTTATTTTATATTTTGCTGTCCTTTTATCTGATTTGGGTCCCCTAGCCTGAAATTGTGCACATAAATGTCGGTTCATTACCTGTTCAGTCCACTTTCTTTCTGTAGTATGTGGTCCTGTTTGATAAGAGAGAAAGAAGGAAAGGAGTTATTTTCTATTTTAAGGATAATGTATCTCCCTTGACAGTTTTCATGGCAGCTTTAAAACTTTGAACAAGACAGTCAACTCACCTTTTGGAAAGGAAATAGAAGGAAGTGGTTGATAGAAACAGATAATCCTTAAATTTTATGATCCTGCACAAAGTTATTGAAATTTTGAGATATTAATCCAGGTAGATGATCAGATATTAATTCTTTGGGTAGCCTCGAGAATAAACATATATCTTTAATAATAATTTAGGCTGAACTCACCAATAATATGTAGACAACTGGGAGTCATTACAATTTGATTTTCATCTGAATCTAGACATACTATATACCCAGCAAAATCAATAACAAGTAACTCCTTTGGGCCCTGTGACTGCCAGCAAGCTTCTAGTTAGAAAGAATGATATGTCTTGATATTCAGGGAACAATTGTCAACTTAGACAGCTAAGAAGAGTGACATGTCAAACTTCTGTAGAGAGACGGGAGAATTTAGAGGTTCAGTATCTGAACTTTTGCAATGACTTTTCTTGTTTTTATAACATATAAACATTTATGCTTATAATTTATGCAACTTCCAGTCATGGTTCTTCTAAAGAAAATAAGGCAATTTTATTTAAGGCAAATCAATTTAATCTACACAGGGTTCTTCTGAGGAAAATAAAGAAGGGAGTTGTCCATATAATTGTATGTTATCATGAGGTCCTGGAGGAAGTTGGCATTTTAATATAACAAATAAATGTATAAATGGTGATGGTGGCTCTGCATTAAATACCAGGTCTTGGGAAATAGCAATGAAGCTACATTCATACCTTTTCCATAGACTTCCTAGAGAAGCAGAATGTGAGCTTATGTAGACCTTTAGAATTCATTATGATTTATCTGATTTTATTTATCTATGTGGATTATTTTTTTAGAGTTATAGAGAAGAAACAGACATCCTGTGATCTCTGGAACTAAAAAATTATATTTATTGTACTTACTAAGCTTTCATCAGCCTTTGCTGATATCATCAGAGTTTTAAGCTACCATTACAGAGATCTATGCCTTTATATGTCATTAATCAATTTAGCCCTTGCACACATAATAAGCCCTTCCAACTGCCTCCCACCCACAATTATTCCTGTTGTTTTTGCTTCAGTCATGTTAGTAAAAGGAGGGTTATCTCTTGTTGTTTCCTTTCTTGCCAGACCCAGCCTAGAATGCTTATCTCTAAGAAGTGATATTAACCTGCCAGCTATTGCAATTTGTTGCTTTGCTCGTGACCTTGTGGTCAGCCCAATTAATTCTTCATTATTCCTATCCATTATAACTTGGGGCAGCTCTGCCAGGCTCCTCTGTATTTGAACAGGCCTGGCTGTGCCTTCATAGGATGAATCCACATGCACAGGTATGGGGGGATGCCATCGATGCCTGCTCACAGATGGAAAGTGGTGCCTGCTCCTCCTGCAGGGTCTTTCCTGGTGTCTCAATGCTTGGTAGACCAATATGCCTATATAGTAGGCATATCGAACTTGGTAGTTCGATATGCCTATTGATAGAATTGCTGTTGGAAAACCAGGCTTCTTTTAGTAGACATCCTCCTTTAGTTATATCACATGCAACAACCTCAGCCTCTTGAAAACTGAATGTATGATTATGCTCCTGCATATGTGCCCAGAACTGAGAGTGCTGTTCTTTGCACTGGACAGCCATTTTGTGTACATGTACTGTGGTCTGTAGCCACTTGGCTGTTTCCCCTACATAATTGCTTGCACAGTCATTACAGTTGATGCAGTAAACCATCGAAGATGTCTCCTCATTTGGTAGTGTTTCCTTTGGATGCATCACTCTCATTCTTAGAGTTTGGTCCAGTTTGTGCGCCACCTTGACTCCATGCTCCAGGAGAATGCATGCAGCAGTTTCAGATACTCCCCAAACATACAGGAGCACCCTCAACATAATTGTTCCACTGGCACCTTCAATGGGTTGCCAGGCTCTGGATGTAGTACACCTTTGGATGAAGTCCATGGAAAGCCATTGAACTTAAAATCCTGATAGAGATATGCCTGCTCCTTGGCTTTGGCTGTCAGTGTACTACAAAGAGTGTCTACCCTATTAAACAGTGCCCAAATACAACTGTCTTTATGTGCAACCAGGTGATTGCTCTCATTGTGTAGGATATGGTCTGTGCTTATGGTTTTTCAGTACACACCAAGATTCCCATCCAGGTTATGGCTGACTAGCACATCCAAGAAGACCAGTGTGTTGTTGGTCTTTTCCTCCATTGTAAATTGGATGTCTGGAGATATGAAATTGAGGATGCTCATAAATCTGATCTTATTTCATTGTTTATTAATGACAAACATGTCATCAACATAATGTGCCCAAAACCTGGGCTTATAAATTTTCATTGCCTCATATTCCAGTTTCTGGAGGACCAACTCTGCTATTACTCCCGAGATCAGAGATCCCATAGGCGTCCCCTTTATCTGTTCATAGCGGTGGCTATTGAATGTAAAATAGGTCCTAAGGCAGAAATTCAACAAGAGGAGGAGGTAGTTTACGTTAGGGAATTTGGGGTTTTGTGGCTCCTTTTCCAGTAATAGTTCTTTTATAGTTAGGGCCACCAGCTCCTGAGGGTTGGATGTAAACAGTGATATAACATCAAATGACACCATTGTCTCATCCTCCCCAATCCCCACTCCCTCCAACCATTGTAAAAAGTCAGTAGAGGATCTCACACTGGTAGAGGTGTCTATAATTAGATGTTATAATTGCCCATATAACCATTTGGCTAAACCAAATGTGGCAGTGGCACGAAGGAAACAATGGAACATAGGGGTATCTCTGCCTTGTGGATCTTTGGTAACCCATAGAACTGTGTCATGGCTGAATCTCCTGGTCAAATCATTTTTAGATTCTCCTCATCAACTTTCCCTTGCCTTTTGAGTTTATTGGCTACCTTATTAATTTTGTTCTTGAATGATGTCATGGGATCTTTGTCCAGGAATCAATAGGTGCTCCTGTTATTGAGAAAGTCATAGACCTTCTTATTATAGTCCATTCTGTCCATGACCACTGTCACCCTGCTGTTATCTGCTGTAGTATGACAATGGAATTATCCTTTCTCAATTCCTGGAGGGCTGTCATTTCCGATTTTGATAATGTGACACTCTGCTTATGGCTGGTGAGAAGCCCTATCAGCCGTTGCCTAATTATATATTCTAGGTAATCTACAAATATAGAATGAAATATTATTGTCTTGGCAACATTTTAGAATAAATATATAATTGGCAGTGTGTTACAGTTTCAAAACAAGTTTTATTTTTTTCTTTCTTCAAAACATTTATATAGCAACATTAATCAATCAAAAGTTTTCTAACTGTTGGGTTGATTGAAACATTGTATTAAGTCATGGTTTATTTTATCCAAAGCATTTGGAAGAAGTCATGTTGTATTATATTATACACTGTTATCAACAATCAACCATTGTTCACATTTTAAATGAAAATATTCGGTTTCACATTAAGCCCAAATCTAGCCAATCACACTGAAAGGCATTCACGTGACAGCATAAGAAAAGAATTATGTTTAATGTGGAAAAAAGAAGACTAAGGCAATCAACTCTCTTCAAGTATCCGACAGGGTGTCATATAAAAGAGAAAAGAAATATTCTTTCTCCTGCTAGCACAGAAGATGTAACTGAATTTTACTGACTCAAAATAATTGATTTATTTATTTAAACATTAGTAGAACATTATTAATATGAGGAGACCTCAGTCTTCAAATAGAAGCATATTATTTTGGGAATGTACAGTCTTTGGATTTTCTGCATCATAGGAAGAGGATTAACTTGCCATTTCTATTTTTTTTTAAATTCACTTTTTGTGTTTTATAGCATGTGTTTTACATTTCCCAAGCTTCTGTGGTTGTCCAACTAAAGCTTCCATGCACCTGGGATTTTCGACATTTTGTTTTTAAAACTGCAAGCATATATTTTTATTTACAGTATACAGTGAAAGTAACCTTTATTATCTTGTGAAGTACCACACTATATATGTCTAACAAATTTCTTCATTTTTAATGGTTTTCAGATTTGACATTTTGTTCACAAATTTACTTGATGTGGGGGTCTGGAGTATCTTTCAAAAATGTCCTCTTAAATTTTATTTTACACCCCATGTATGCTACAGATAAATCTCTTCCATAAACTTGTGATAAAAAAAATGTCTAAACCAATATGATCTGCCCTGTTTCTTCAGTCAATTAAACTGGCTTTACATATTCCCTTTTTTTCTGTCTGGGAATTGGAATATTTCATTTCAAAATATGTACTTTTTAAAATTGACCTAACATTAAATGAAGGAAATGTTTATTGATTTGTACCACCATAAATTAATCCATTTAATTAGAGACTATTCTATGCATTTTTGTGCACGGGCATCTGCGGAAGGGGTAAGGGTTGGTGGAAAGGGTTTTTTTAAAAGCCAAGAAGACAGCTATGGCTATGCAATTAAAGTCCCACTTGTTTTTTTGATCAGGTAATGTGTCGCATACACGTAAAAAATAAGATAAAGCTTTCCAGAATTGCAGACACCATCTTTTTGTTTTAATCAGGCATGTCAGCTATCAGCTCATTTCATGCAAACAGAGACTTATTTTTCTTTTTTTAAAAAAAAATCTTTCAAATTATCATGAGAGTAACCAGAAACCAGGCATGATGCAATGCAAAGCATCAGCCATCTTGATTTACTTGATTTATTCAGACTCCACTTACACAATGTCTATTCTATCAGTATTCATAGAAAATTAAAATGGTAGGTGGCCACAGCCCTGCCTTTGTTTTGAAAGGTACTGAGCAGCCTTGAGAATGGGGAAGATAAATATACATTGGGACAATAGATAGCATATCAGTGGCAGGAAGCATCCCCATAGAGGGTCAGGGGATAGATATGTCAAAACCTGCAAAATGGTAGGCATGGCATTACTATCAGAATGTACTACAATAAGGATGAGATTTCAGTCACAATGTTGTTGTCAAGCCCAAAATTGACAAATGTGTAGCCATTTTCATTAGGCTTAGTAGACATTCTTTTTCTTACTTTTTCTAACAGTTGTACTTATCATCTTGATACTTTTATCCTTTCCCTCCTCCATAGATGTCACTGAACATCCCCCCAGTTTGCATTCTGATAAGCAGGTGCTTAATGAATGCCCAGATCCATCTGCATGACAGCTATTCTATGCATGTCCATCTACATGACAACCATTTTGTGTTCCCACTCTATGGTATCCATCTTGTGAAAGCAATGTGCTTTTAATGTTTTTCCAAATGCCAAAGTTCCTACCCATCCCTAAAGACTGCCTATCCTGAATAAAAAGGCAAGGAGGAAAATTGAGGGATTATGTTGAGGTAATTCCTCGTTAGGAGAATGAGCGCATACAGGGAGATGTATAGAGAGTAGTGTTGGA